>OZ038322.1:22278358-22287951 GCA_964035795.1 Pterobdella sp. o SKG-2022
GTCTAGAAATCACCAATACTTTATTTCCACATAAAAGAATCCATCAGTGGACGTGGCACCACCCAGTCCAAAAAGTAGGGCACACTCTCGATTATGTGCTCGTAAGACACCAATATAGAGCTAAAGTATATGATACCAAATCTAGTCGTCAAACGAGACATATATCAGATCATAACCTACTTCTTACAAACCTAGTAATAAAAAACAACAATAGACACTAAAGCAACAAGATTTCTACATACACAAAACACAATATGAATACAAAAATAACAAACCCAACTAAACTCAACATCGACTACACTAACAAATTTAGAGAAAAATTAGAAAATAAACTAAACCATATCAATATCCATGCACCCATTGAAGAAACTTGGAAATGTTTTAAAGAGCGTTTTTTGAATACTTCCTTGAAAACTTTGCCCACAAAAAACAAAGTCCAAGAAAAACAATGGCTCACTGACGAAATAAAAAAATTGTCTGTAGAAAAAACCAAACACCATCTAAGAATTAGATCACTTAAACAGAAAGGCCATACAATCCCTCAAGGTTTAATCAGCAGCTACAACAATATAAAGGCGCAAACAAAAAACGCTTGTAGAAATGCAATTGATCATTGGTGGAAAGTAAAAGCTGCAGAGGCAGAAAGGGTAACCGAACTTTCCATCAAACAAGGTAGGGGAGGCTCAATTTTGAAATTGCTGAAGCTGGCAAAAACCTCAAATATTAGGAGCTCAGCAAACTTAAAATTTAAAGATGGTAAACTACTCATATGTTCTTCAGATGAGAAAATCAACAGATGGAAAGAATATTTTGAAGATTTTGCCAAAACTGATACCATAGTAGAGGCCAAACTATACGACGAGCTCATACCAGGAAAATTAAACTAGATGACTAAGATGTTCAAAAGTTGTCTAAACCGTTATCAAAGATAGAATTGCATAAAGCCCTGGATCAATGCAAGATAGAAACGGTTCCTGGTATACATCAAATCAGTTCGAATATGCTCAAAATAGACGACGAGGTGACAGTTAATTGGCTTAAAGTGATAGCAGACCAAATATGGGAATCGGAAGTTATTCCGAAAGATTGGAAATGCCAAATAGTAATCCAAATTCATAAAAATGGGTCAAAATCACTATGCCAAAACTACCGAGGAATATCTCTCCTATGCGTAGCCAGTAAAGTGTTTGGCAGAGCACTTTTAAACAGATTGCAAGACATGATTGAAAGTCAACTGGGGGAGAACCAGTGTGGATTCAGACCAAACAGAGGTTGTTGCGACCAAATCTTCTCAGCAAAGCTTGCACTAAAAATAAACTTCAAAAAAACAAAATTTATGTGCATTCTACCTGACAACACCGATAACAACATTAGAAATAACATTGACAACAACCATAACCTCAACAACAAAAATATAAAAATAAATAGCTGCAGAAACGACGACAAAAACACACGCTACAACATCAAAAACAATACCACCAACAACAGAAACATTACCACCAACAACAAAAACAACACCAACGACAGTAACAACAACGACAACATCAAAAAAAAACAACAAAAACAACAATAGCAACGTGAATCCAGACGCAACAGCAACGCTTTCAATTGGGGGAGACAATTAATTGAAAGAGGTAACACAATTCAAATACCTCGGAAGTATACTCAGTAGCGATAATTCGGTTGATACAGAAGTTGAAGCTCGAATTAATAGAGCGGCACAAGCCTTTCGCACTCTAAGCCGACTGGTATGGTACCAACCAAAGATAAAAGTACAAACAAAATTGAAACTTTTTAAAGCGGTTATCATACCAAACCTTCTATACGGTAGCGAAACTTGGAATCTTTTACAGAAACATACACAAAGACTCTAAGTTTTCGTTAACAGGTGCTTGAGGATCATCACTGGCACATCTCTATGGGAAAAAATGAAAAACACCCAGCTGCGAAGCAGTTCAAATATTGATAGGGTTGAAGTAATGATCCAAAAAAGAAGATTAAAATGGCTCGGACACCTTGAAAGAAAGCCGGATGATCGATTACCAAGACGACTCCTGGTTAGCAAAATAGCAGGTGGCAAAAGACATCAAGGTGGACAAAAACAAAGATGGCACGATCTAGTGCAATCAGATCTTAAAAAGTTAAACATAGTGGATGTTTGGAGAGCAGAAGCGCATGATAGGAGAAAATGGCGCAACAACATCACCAAACGTCTGCAAGAGCTGAACAGAGAAAAAGAGCTTGAAGAAAAACTCAAAAAAGATTTGGCTAAAGATTATAAGTCCACCAACAACAAGAACAACAGCATCAACAACAATAAAAATAATAGCAACTACAACAACAGCGATAGCAACAACAACAATAATAGCAACAACAGCAGTAATAAAGATGATAACAACAATAACAACAGCAATCAAAACAATAACGACAACAAAAACAAAACCAACAACAATAATAATAATAATAAAAGCAACAACAACAACAAAAGTACCACCAATAATAACAACAATGATAGCAACAACAGCAGTAAGGAAAATAACAGCAAAATCAACAATAAAAATCATAAAAAAAACAAAAGCAACAACAACAACAATGATAGCAAAAGTCAAAACAATAGCAACAACAACAACAAAAATCGAAACAACAGAAGTAACAAAAACAACAATAATAGCCATAACAATCAAAACAATAACAACAACAACAACAATCGAAATAACAAGAGCAACAACAACAATAATAGCTACAACAATCAGAACAATAGCGGCAGTAGCAGCAACAATAATAGCAGCAGCAACAATAAAAGAAACAACAACAGTAGCAACAACAACAATAATAATAACAACAATCAAAACAATGGCAACAACAATCAAAGCAATAGCAACAATAACAACAGTTCTGACAATGCCTCATCCTGCACGTTTCCGGGATGCAACAGAATAGCCGCCAGTAAAGCAGGTCTGGCAAACCACGTGAGACAGAAGCACCAGACACAAACAAGCATAAAGTGTCAATACTGCGGGCTGAACTTCAAACCACAAGGCCTTTATAACCACAAGAAAAAATGCTCATCTCTCAATCCTTTGCACCTACCTCATGGTGGATGAATGCAAAAACACGTGTGTATGTGTGTGTGTGTGTGTGTGTGTGTGTGTGTGTGTGTGTGTGTGTGTGTGTGTGTGTGTGTGTGTGTGTGTGTGTTTGTGTGTGTGTGTGTGTGTGTGTGTGTGTGTGTGTGTGTGTGTGTGTGTGTGTGTGTGTGTGTGTGTGTGTGTGTGTGTGTGTGTGTGTGTGTGTGTGTGTGTGTGTGTGTGTGTGTGTGTGTGTGTGTGTGTGTGTGTGTGTGTGTGTGTGTGTTTTGTGTTTATTTATGTGTATTTTTATAGTTTTTATTCGTTTTTTTCAAAGTATGTTTATTCGTATGGTTTTGTTGCTCCATTTAAAGTTGGAAATGGGTTTTTTTAACTTTTTTTTCGAACTCTGTGACTCTTGTATATTTTCTTATTTTTTTCTGTTCTTATTTTATTATGAATTCAATTTTAAATAATTCATGAAGCCTTTTGTGAAGTATTGAACCGGAAAAGGT
This sequence comes from Pterobdella sp. o SKG-2022, assembly GCA_964035795.1. NCBI lineage: Eukaryota > Metazoa > Annelida > Clitellata > Hirudinida > Piscicolidae > Pterobdella > Pterobdella occidentalis. Next base: position 22,281,942 of record OZ038322.1, read on the forward strand.
TAAAACGGAAATAGATTAAAAAACGGAAGTACGTTCAAAAGTGCAATAAATTAGAAATTGAAAGTTGAAGTGGAACAGGAAATGGTTGATGAAATCTCAAAACTCCAAATACTAATGCTGGAAACTGTTTAATAATTTAAGTTTAAAAAAAACAATTAATTATGAAAAAATATCAAAATCATTTCAATTATTTTTTATTTTATCACAAATAAATTTTCTCATGTTGAAGACAAAAAAAGGGAAAAAAATTTCTATATAAAACCGCTATATAACGCTTCATCCAGGCGTTTAGAAACTGAAAGGGAATATCTAAATAAATTTAATTAATAAATCAGTACTTGATAACATAAGCTTCTGTACAAATACATAAACTATAAAACAACAGGGGTTTTTGAATAAGGCAACTGTGAGTAGAACCCGAATAATATATGAACATAGCAAAAAGTTTCTACAACGACTTCAAACTCATGTGGAGTTTTTTGAAGACACGTTTACTTAAAAACTGAAATATCATTAGCGATAAGTTTCAACCCAAGGTTCCAAAAATGAAGCTATGTTTTTTGTTAACTTCTTATGGTGAGACAACTCTTATTAAAAATTATGGCTCATTATTTGAATATAATTTTTTTAATTCTTTGTTAATTTGAAGGTATTGCAAAATAAATAAGTTTGAAACAACTTAGTCAATATTTTCCAATATTTCTATATGGATTTTTCTAATTTAAAAAAAAACTCATCATATTTGCTAACAAAAATCAATAAAAAATAAACATTAATAAATAAAAACTAAAAATATTTTTAAAAATGTAAAAAATTTTAAAATTAAACGGTTTTGGACATAAAATGATATTAACAATAATAATAATAATAATAATAATAATAATAATAATAATAATAATAATAATAATAATAATAATAATAATAATAATAATAATAACAATAATAATAATAATAATAATAATAATAATAATAATAATAATAATAATAATAATAATAATAATAATAATAATAATAATAATAATAATAATAATAATAATAATAATAATAATAATAATAATAATAATAATAATAATAATAATAATAATAATAATAATATTGAAAATGAATAAAAACAAACCTGTGACGTCAGCAGAGCAGCCGACGTAAGCCTGTGCAGAAATGCAGTTGTTGTTATTGTTCATGCGGCCATATTTTGCGGCAGTGGCGTGGATCACGTGTTGTGGAGGACATGTTGCCGAGAAGGTGTCAAACTGGCACGTGATAGCTGTGGTGACAGTCAGTATTGTTGTTGTTATGAAGAAGTAAGGTTGAGTGGGTAAGAGGGGTAAGGTTGGCTGGTGGGGTGGTGGATAAGAGTAAAGGGGGTAATGTGGGAGATGGCGTGGTGATGGTTGAAGGTGGGATTATGGTGTGAAAAGTTCATGAGTGGTGGGATGAGGGTAGTCGATGTTGTTGTGGTGAGAGAGGAAGGAGTGGTAGTGGTGTGTAAAGTGATGTAGGTGGAGGTGTGGGTGGTAGTTATAGTAAGAGGAAGGAGGGAATCAGTGTGAGTTAAGTAGTGAACGATGGTTAAGTTTCAAACTTGTCAGCTCATTTATGTGACACTAAACGAAGCTTAATTATTTTAGAGCTAAACTGAAAACTAGCGGGGAAATTAATCTCATAGTTGCAAGACTCCGAAAGAAGCTCTAAGAAAAATTCTTGTTTCATTGTTTCAATTTTTCAACTTTTTTTAAAATTTATTTTATCAGTAAAAAATGGTAGTAGTAGTAGTAGTATCTCAGATTGAAATGAAATACGCACTGGGCAATTTAGAATGATTTCAAAGTAGGAAATGATTTTGATGAAGTTTGCGATGAAGAGGAAGAAGAATAAAAAGAAAAAAGCAAAAAAGAAATGGCGATGAAAACGCTGATGATGGTGGTGATGATAACGATGATGAGAATCCTATATGCATGACTCTAAATGCTTCAACAGCGCTTTAGTGTTCAGACATCCAAGTTGCTGAAGTTTTCATTTTTTTGGGATATAAATCTGAATACTTTTTTTTTGTCTTTCAGTAGCCTTTTTTTTATTCATTCCTTTAAATACCCCAACCAGTCTAACCGATTTAATTAAGAAATTTTTGACAAAAAATTTACATCATATGAACAACACAACAGTCTAGAAATGAATATAAAGTTGTTTTTATCTACAAAAAGGGATGGAAATAATATAAAAAACGATGATGATGAGGATGAGGGTGATGATGATGATGAGGATGAGGGTGATGATGATGATGAGGATGAGGGTGATGATGATGATGAGGATGAGGGTGATGATGATGATGTTGACGCTAATAAAGATGCATAGATGTATCATGGATGATTGAAGAAGTATTCATTGCGCAATATTAACATAGTTTCATTTTGTTTAATATCTTTGTCATTATTGATCATGCAAAACAATACAAAAAATTGTTTGTATAAAAAATCAAACTAGACAATTGAATCAAAATTTCAATCGATTCACTGAAACAAAAGGTTTTTATTAGAACACAATAAAAACACGAATTTTTTTACAAAAATAATTTTTTTTTCAAAGCCAACATCAAGTATTGTTTTGACTTATGCCATATTTAAAACATTCAGCTTTCAAATTGATCAAGCCATAAAATACCTATCCATTTTCATCTTCATATATATGTATATTCCATATTCTACCCGTCCAACCAGCCTTCCGGTCCACCACAAATTTATTAGCAATCTATTAGTTATCTAACCAAATATAGATCCAATCATCCACTCATCTATTTATCTTCAGGTTTGTCTATCCATTCATATGTCCGTTTAGTTATTCATTAACCTATTAATTTATTTGGCTATTTGTATATTTATCTTTTCATCCATTTGTTTATTCATTTACCTATACTTATCTCTATTCATCTATCCACTTATCATCCTTTTTTTTGCCTTGATTTCAATAAATATATTCATACGTCGTTCTCAACTTTTTCATTCGTCCATCTTTTTTCTCATCATCCATCATTTTCCTATCTCCATTACTAACGTAAAAATCTTCATCGTCGTCAGCACCTTTTTTTTTATTTTTTATCCATCTTTTTTTTATATTTAATCTTTTTTGTACTTCATTTCATTTTCTCCACCATTATCTTCATCATGACCTTCTTCATCATCACAACCGGAAATAAAACATAGATGCAGTGAGGCATAATATCTGCACACCATTCACCCGCCATGCTGCATTTTGTTCCAAAGACCACAAATATGCAATGATAAACAAAAATCAAAAATATTAAATGATACAAATACCATAGATCCTAAACATGATAAAACAGCAAAGATACTAAATAATAAAAGATGTAAATAAAATTTATATATGCAAAAAAAAGAAAAAAGAATTAAATAAAAAACAAAGATAGAAAATATCACAAGCATAGAACATAAATAAGCCACTATAACAAAGAACCGAAACGTGAAGTTGAAAGCATAAATACATGTTCATTGTTATGTTAATATAAGGAGCACTATAAGAACATCGATTGAAATAATGAAAAAAAAATGAATTCACTCAAAAAAAAAAATATAACAAATTTATTTTGAAAAATATTAATAATTTAAATAATTATTATAATAATAATGTATTTATAACTAGAAATAATCGAAAAATACAACAACAAAAATAATAATAACGATAAAATTACTAATTGATATGTTTCATTTAATTTTCCAAAATCCAAAAACAAGCTTAAAACTTATACCGAAAAAAAGTTAAATCAAAAATGAAGAAATAAATTGTTGACGTCATCAAAGCGGAAGATGATGTCACTCGAATGTGTGCCAAAGATACTGTATCGTCATAGCAACATGGAAGGAGAAAAAAAAATAAGATTATGAAAAAAAAATTCATAAAAAAAATTTATTATTAATATGTAAAAAAATAAAATATCGAAAAGTGATAAACATCAACGATAACAACAAAAACATCAAAACAAACATCGTCTCAGACTTGATTACGTCACCAGCTGATGTCATTACAGAGTAATCAAGTTATTAAGCGCATCAAAAAGACATCAGAGCATCGATGCAAAGTGAACAGTGAAGGAAATACCATTTTAAGACGAAAAATGAAGGCTTGAGACCAATATATTCTCTAGTCTTTCTTTATTCATACAATCATCTAAAACTTGTTTTATTCCTCATTTATTTTTTATAACTCATACATCCATCCATCTATTAATTAGAGTAGCATCAATTGATATTTAAGATAATGTCAAAAAAAGCACACATGATGGTACAAATGTATACTAAATGCTACAATGAAGATGGGTGACTTGTGATAGATATGGATGCTTGCAAATGAGACCACATTTAAAAAACGCATCTGTGTCAAAAAAAAGAATTTTTTAAAACAAATTTAATGGTTTTTTTAACAGCTACAATAAAGTTTTTCAAATTAAACAGATATATAAATTAAACAATGGAAACTACAGCATTCACCCTGCGGTAATTATCCATCATGGCATTTCTATCAAAATTTTTAAAACTTAAATTTTTTTAAGCTGTGTAAAAAGAATTATTGTTTTATGGCATGGTGAATTACCTCAAAATCCTTTCACAACACAACACACCCCAACACAACACACCACACTTCTTCAACACAACACACCACAGCACAACACATCACCACAGCACCTTTATCACAACACAGCACGACAATACCTCAAACCACATCATTGCAATATAACACATCACCACAACAAAACACATCCTCACAACACATTACAGCACAACACCTTACAACAGCACAACACACCACAGCCCAACACATCACCACATCCCCACAAAACAAAACACAACCACAACAAAACACACCACCAAAACTCATTACAACACAGCCTACTTCATTACATTACCAAAACACAACACACCACAAAACAGCAACACTTTAAAATACATCCAAAAAAGATCACCAAGTTCCCCTACTCTACATCGCATTCTACAACACTACACTGTTACGACCTACATCATAAGCTTTTCCACCAAGCCTCACCACACCACATTAACTTTCAATCACCCCATTCTACCACATCTCACCTTACAACACCACACTACATCAGAATTTATCTCATTCATTTCACCACACCTAACCATACCTCCACAATACATTATAAAATACTTTTTCATCACTCCACCTCATAATCTTTCTCAACCATTCTTTTCCAGCTCTTTTTCACTACACCACATCGTTCTACATCATTTTACATCACACCACACTACAACACATTACACCACAACACATCAAAACACACCACATCACAACACAACACGCCACAACACAACACAACACGCCACAACACAACACAACAACACAACGCAACATACTACAACACACCACAACACATCAAAACACAACACAACAAATTCATTCAGTCAGGTCACTCTCCTTTGACCCTGCCTATATGTCTTTTGTATTCAATTACTGGATTTACCAATGCATCCTTTATCCATACTTTTATTCTTCTATTTATTTTTTTTTATTTATGTATTAATCTGTCCATTATCTATCAACTCATTTATTTTTTATTAGTCCTTCAGTTTCAAATAATTTTCTATAATGAACGTTGATCTAAGTTTCCATTTGTGAATTATTTTTAGTTTTTTCTATTTATGCGTTTCTGTTTTTGCGTAATTTTTTTTCTGTTCTTTTTGTCAATCATTCATTCATCTATCCATCTTTTTTTATGAATCCATTCATCAACTTATTTTACCATTAACCCATTCATCCATCAACCCATCCATCCGTCCATCCACGTCATCAATATCTTCTGTGCATCTTTGTTTTAATCACCCATTTGTCCATTCATCCGTTAATTAAATCTTTTATCAATTAACCTTTTGATCATTCAAAATTCTCTTTACCATTCATCCATTCTTCTGTTTATTTATCCAATCCTTTGAAAATTCATTCATTCATTTATTTATCAATTCATCAATTCATTAATTCACCC
>OZ038322.1:22288151-22443708 GCA_964035795.1 Pterobdella sp. o SKG-2022
TTAATTCACCCATTTATCAATTCATCAATTTGCTAATACATTCATCAATAATGTACTTATACATCCAATCCTTGTTTATCTCATCAATTCTTTCTTTCAGTTATTTTTCAATTTTTTTATTTCATACAACTTTAATTCATGGAAAAAAAATTCAATTTGAAGGATGTAAAGTATGTATAAATTAAAAGAATGTTCAGAAATGTGGAGATGATGGATAGATTAAAACGTGAAAGAGTGAATGCATGAATGAATTGAAAATAAGAGCATGTCTGAACAAATAAAAGTGAAAAAGTCTGATTTATCAAATGAATTAATAAATCATATTTGAAATAAACAAAATAGATAAATAAATATTACCCGATAAAATAAAATCAGACTAAAATGGGAATTTAACTGAATGAATCTATTATGAATCATTTTATGATAATTTTGAGGTTTTATCATTGTTATTTTTTTTATTACGATTTTTTGGAAATAATAAAATTAATAATTCAGTCGACTCTGCCAAAGGCTATTAGTGTATTCTATCGCTTGAAACAACAGCAATAACAATAATAATAATAAGAATGAAACAACCAAATAATAAGAACTGTGAAATAATTGTTACAATACTAACAAGACCAACAATAAGAAAAATAAAATTAGAAATTCACGAAAAAATTTCATAATAAAAAAAGGACAATAAAACTTTGGCATCAGTGAAATTTTTAAAATTAACATTTTTTGGTCCTTATAAATTTTGCTCGACATAAATTGTATTCTTCAAGTTAAATCTTTTTTGTGATAATGTACCTCAACATTTAAACTAGTTTTTTAGTTTTTTTTTCAATATCTACATTATCATTATTCAAGGCTGCATAAAAGACTACTGCAATTTTAGTTATCCTAAGAGACGTTTATTGAAATTTTGATTAAGTATTTGAGTTTAAGGCAAGGCTTAAATGCTTTTGATGGAAGAGAGATAAAGGGTTGGAGACTGACAGTGCAATAAGTTTGTTATGCAAGCACAAGTGCATGGTAGATCATTTGATGTGGAAGGTCTTATGTAAGACATTGTTAAAGAGTTGAAAGAAATGCTCCAGCCATGTGGTACTAAAGTACTGAAGATTATGTAATTTGCTTTTGAAAATTATTCTTTTGATGTTGTTATAATATTAATGGAAGTTCTGATTATTTTTTCATATTTTCCATTTCGGCATTTTTAAAAGAATTTTTATTGTTCTATTTTAATTGTTTTCATTTTTTACCTTTTTTTAATCTTTGTTTTTTTTCTAGAGCTAAATTGGCTTGATTACTAGCCTGACTCATTATTATTATTATTATTTTTTATTTTTTTTGTTGCTGTGATGTTTTTTTGCTATTACGCCATGATAATCATACAAACACTTACGACCGTATTTCTTTCTAGAATCATTTCGGGCCCAAAAAAAATAGTAGTCTTAATTTTTTTATTTGTATAGTTGTTTTTTTTTCATTAGTATGATTTTATTATGTTACTGATTCTTGTTACAATAGTGTTGAATTTATTATCATTGTTTTTTCAAATATTTTTTTTTATTATCTCCGTTAATATTTTTTATTTTTGCTAAAATTCGTTTCAATTAATTTCAGAAAAACAAAAAATTTTTCTGAACTAAACAAAGGAAAATAATTATTAAAAAGGGTTAACGATGGAAACTTCAATTATAAATGAATCTACAGAAATAAATTTAGCAGCACACAAACACAAAATATAAATTAAGACTATTAATTTTTTATTCAAAAGAATTCAAAATTTTGAATAGTAAGAAAATGAAAATACAAAATAATGGCGTCGCATGAAAAATATTTTAGGAAACAAAGATTTCTTTGCTAAGCATTTAAAAAATTCACAACGTTTGTACACGCACACACACACACTCAGACACATCCACACACACACACAACCGCACACACGCATACACACACCCACACCCACACTTACATACATACAAATATTTAGCATAAAACAAAAACCACATACAGAAAACGTCTTTTTAAATGTGTCATCAAACGACAAACCTACGAGTTCCAACCAGCTTCTAATACTCTATTTCATATCTCCAGTGTTTGATCTTTGAGTTAAGACGATTGAATTATGACATAGGGTATTAATACTACATTTAGTTCAAGTCTCTATGAAGTTCAAGAAATGAAACAACATTTGGTAATAAGACAAAGATAAGCACGAATGCATGTGAAGTTTCAGTTTAAACTGATTAACTTTGCAACAAAGCACAAAAAAAAGGAAATTTGAAAATCAACAAAACGCAACAAATAAATTTAAATAAATGGAAACATCAAAAGATACAAAATAAAAGCTATAAAAAACATGGAAAAAGATGACATAAACAAGAAGTAAACAAACATATACAAATAGGCATAGAGACATAAAAAGACAATTACAAGCTTGCATCAATTTGCTTAAATTAACTTTTGCTTGGGAGCATTAGTTGTGAGGTGTTCTGACATTAAAAACACTGAAACTAATATCACTACCACTAACACTACTACTACTACTACTACAACTACTACTACCACTACTACTACTGCTACTACTACTACTACTACTACTACTACAACTACTACTACTACTACAACTACTACTACTACAACTACTACTGCTACTACTACTACTACTACTTTTACTACTACTGCTACTACTACTACTACTACTACCACTAATACTACTACTGCTACTACCACTACTAGTTCTACTACTACTACAATTACTAATACTACTACTACTACAACTACTACTGCTACTACTACTACTTCTACTACTACTCCTACTACTACTACTACTACTACTACCACTACTACTTCTACTACTACTACTACTACAATTACTAATACTACTGCTACTACTACAACTACTACTACAACTACTACTACTACTACTGCTACTGCTACAACTACAACTACTACTGCTACTACTACTACTACCACTACTACTTCTACTACTACTATTACTACAACTACTACTGCTACTACTACTACTACTTTTACTACTACTACTACTACTACTACCACTAATACTACTACTGCTACTATTTTTACTACTACTACTACTACTAATACCACTACCACTACTACTTCTACTACTACTACTACTCCTACTACTACTACTACTCCTACTACTACTACTACTACTACTACTACTACTACTACTACTCCTACTACTACTACTACTACTACTACTACTTTTACTACTACTATTTCAACAAAATCTCAGATTTAAATTAGAAGGCATTTTGAATAATTGATGTCTTACGCTCTGTTGTTGTTTCTATTATTTTATCATCATTATTGTTGCTATTCTGAGCTCCAGTATTTTTATTTTTTTTTCTTATTATTGTTATTATTGCTGTTGATCTTTCAATTTCTTGCATCCGCTTCATAAATTAATTTTATCCACTCCATACATCCAGAATCTTCCAATTTTTAATGCTCCATAAATATTCCAATCCTTTTTCGTGTTTGTCTGAAACTGTTTGTATTTTTCTGCTTGTATGTATTTGTGTATGTTTGTATGCATGGATGTATTTATATTTTTATAAATGTTTGTTGGTTTGTTCAACTGTTTTTCTTTGTTTTTTTTGTTTTTTGATGCATTTAATTGTCTGCATTTGTGTCCATGTACCTTTGTTTTAGGCTCTTTCGTGTTTCTTTATTTTTCTCCATGTAGCTTTGTCTTTTATATAATTTTTATTATTTCTTTTCATATATCGTTTTTTTCATTTTGTTTATATAAGCGTTTAAATTTTAATGGACAGTGATCAATTTCAATTACGTTCTCCCAAAGAAATCTCTCAAAGTTTTTCAAAACAATTTTAATGCAAAAATGTAAATTTGAACAAAAAATCCAGCCTCCATAATTATGAGAAACTAAATGAAACCGGAAACAAATCCGACACAGACAAACACACAAGATTATAAAGAAGCAAGCGGTGCTCAGTGGAGCGTGGCCAGGTCAAATGAGGTCAAATGGAGGTGAATTAGGTCAGGTGTGACGTCATCATTCGTTGTCAATGTTGTTTGTTTATTTGTTGTTGTTTGCTTTATGCGTTCATGTTCGTTTGATCATGTGTTTATTCAGCTTGGTAGATGGAAGTCATAGTTGTGTGAAATGAGCGGTGAGATAATGTTTTAACTTGTTTGTTTAGAGGTTTATGTGTGGTTTGATGGAGTTTTTATGTGTATTTATGCGTTTCTGTGATATCTTTATGTCATACAGTTTTGTTGTGTTTGAGAGGTTGATTCTTGGCGAAATGACTCTGATCCTTGTTGTTTTGTGCGCCATCTCTCACGACAATTAATCTCTCGGACAAGATGCATATAAAATATTTATATAGTGAAATTCTCTGCATTAGTGAATATTTTTATTTCACAAATATATTGTGTGCTTGAAATTTTTTTTCATGCTTTTTATGTTGAGTGTTGGGTACTTCAAACTTTTATTATAATAATTATTCTCAGTTTTTCTTTTTTATGGTTTTTTTTAATTTAGTTTTTATTTTTTTGTTACACTATTAGTATTATTAATTCGGTGTTATTATTTTTAAATAAAATTTTATTTTCTTACACCGTTATGAGACATACTTAAATTCTATTTAATATTCTTTTTTACTAATCCAGTTTCTCCATGTTTTTTCACTACTGATCTTTTGTTTTTCATATTTCTTTAATTTGAATTTTTCTCTATTTTATTTTAAGATTTTTAAAAATTTTATTTGCCTTTTTTCTTTGTTTTATTTGCAATTTTTCCCCGTTTTATTATTTTTTCTATAGTTTTCCACCAGTTGAAATGGATGTCATGCCAGTTGAGAATAATAAAAAAAACGACAGCGGTAAAATTAACTACCTAGCCAATAACAATAAAAGCATAATATAACCATTACTACTTTTTTTGAAGTATTCCACAAAATGATTACCTGGAATTATATTTGTATTTCTATTAATATTCATAACATTAATGCAAGTTTATTCATAATATTTTACGAAAAAAGTAATTATAGAAGACCTTACTGATGGTATGTATTAAAGTTATATAAACTTTAATAGTAACAATAAGAATAACCACAATATCAGAATTAACTCAACGTTAAATAATGATGAAAAAATAGCATTAAGAAATTTTGAAACAGAGCTAATAGTGATGAGACAATAATAAAATAATAGTAATAAAACAAAATATAATAAGAAAAACAATAATAAGAATAAAAAGGTGAGTCATAAAGGCGCGGATGACATTTTGGCGGCAAATGTCACTCGAAGTTTTGAGAATTGTAAGCGGGTAATATGGAAAAAAAAGAAGAAAGTGACTGAATAAAAATTCAAAGTAAAAAATTAGAGAGAGATAATCCCGGTATATATATGCATGGAAATTATTCAATTTGAACGAGAAATATTATGAATGTGACTGAGTACTGTTTAAAAATAAAAATTTTTAATAAATTTATATAAAACAAAATTTATGAAATAGGGATATTCCATTTAATACAAGGATTTTATCTGTATTTTGAAGGTATTTAAAAAATATCAAAGTTTTTCATAGTAAGTTTATTTTTTCTGTTATTATTATGATATTAATCCGCGACAAAATGCGTGCTTTAAGGCAACTTAGATTGCTTGGGTGTGTGTGCTATCATATATTCGTGGGTTGTGCGTTCTTTAAATGCGTGTGTGTGCGTGTGATTTTATACCCGTTTATTAGAATTTTTTATACAACTTTTAGTTTTGTATATACTTCTGTATAAAGTTTTAGACAAATTTTGATCCACATAAGACAACAATCAACAGCGTGCCAACCACAACAAACAGAATTGAGATCGTTGCAAACAGTCCATCAACAAATCTACTCCAGAAACAACCAACCAATGGGATCGAGGCTTTCGTAAGCATAACATCGTCGACAAATTGTATTGTAACTGTTACACGAAAAAATCAACAAGAAATCAAATTTTTCTTCAAAGCTTGAGTGGGATGAATGAGAAATAGCAAACTTTAACTGGGAATACACACAAATAAGTAAAAAGCTTTGGGTTGGAGTAACTATAAATTTGTGAAAATATCTCCACATCTAGCTTAAGTTTCAATTAAATTCAATTTAAGTTTAATTAATGAGTTATCATACAAAGCAATTGTTTTACATTGGTTTTTTTGTACATATTTTTTGTTATTTGAACCTGTGTTAAGTTTCCTTCTGTTATGTTCTTAAATATATGCACACCTCTGCATGTATGAGGATTTTCTCGATATTTTTTATCTTGTTTTTGTTTATGTTACCAAATATTATTCTTGTTCTCTGTTTTGTTTGTGTGTTTGTTTATGATATGTAAATTTTTTTACAATATTTTTTTGTGAAACTTTATTTAATGTGTAAAAGATTTTTATATATTTTTATGTTTTATAATCACACGTATACCATTGTTCACTTAGGTTTTAATTATTAAGAATAGTAACAATTTACGACGGCTTCACATGTTTTTGGGCAAAAACTTTGTTTTAAATTGAAACAAAAGGATTGAATAAACGTTTGAAGCAGTTTTAGATGATATCATAAAACTAAAAGCAAAACCAAAAACAAAAAAAATCAAAAAGGATTGTTAGTTGACAATCAACTTTTGAATAAAAATGAAATCATAAGAAGAACCATGCGATATTTATGAGCTTTATAATAACATAATAAATATGAAAAATAATTGTAGGGAAAATAAAATTTTTGTCATTTATCTCTTAATGATAATGTGTGTTGCTGTGTATGTTTGTGCGTGGAAGAATTTATAGGTTTTTATGTATGTGTGAATGTGATTGAATGTGTGTTTTTTTGAATATGTTTGTGTGTGGGTGTGTGTGTGTGTTATTGTATGTCTTTGTATATGTATTCATTTTAGTTGCACAAAGAATCAAATACTCACGAGTAAAAATAGAGATTTTATGATTATATCCCTCGAGTATACTCAAATACCAGTTTGATCGTGCACACGCATACACACACCTACACGCACACAGTAAATTAAAAGAGCAAATGAAGCACAAAAACTGCAAAGGCATCGTTACCAAAAGAAGACGAAAGGTTACAAAACAACATACATATACGCATGCACACAAACACACGCACACACACACCAACACACACACACACACACACACACACACACACACACACACACACACACACACACACACACACACACACACACACACACACACACACACACACACACACACACACACACACACACACACACACACACACACACACACACACACACACACACACACACACACACACACACACACACACACACACACACACACACACACACACACACACACACACACACACACACACACACACACACACACACACACACACACACACACACACACACACACACACACACACACACACACACACACACACACACACACACACACACACTTACACATACACAAATTTAAGCATTGTGTATTAAAAAAGTGTTTATTACATAAATGCACTTAATACATTAATAGTATAAATAATGAAAGATTATTACGAATCCAGTTTGCACTGAAGAGAATAGTCAGATCACTATGAATTCCGCGAACCTCACTCATTAAAACAACCATAGACTTTAATAGACTGAAGGCATGATTTTGTGAAGAAACACTACTGACGTAACAAACTGACGTGTGCTTTTGAGGGTGCAACGGTCTCACACCTGGTCCTCAAAAGTTACATCCGTGTGCTACTCTCATTAGGGGTGGAAAATACTTGGTTGTAGAAACATCATCTGTGTATTTTATATGGGTTATCTAAATTTATATCTGGTTGAGGAAACTCGTTTCAAAAACAGAACATGAGAATAGTGGTCTGAGGTTTGAGATTTCTTTTCTGAAACTTTGCTTCTCAAAATATTTTGAAAGTTTTTTAAAAAACATTACCATGATTTTAGTCCATACATGAGTCATTAATAAAAGATTGAGTCTTGTTTCTTTGATATTTAAGCTGTTGTCTGTACAAGGCTATTATTGGTTTTACGACTTCTGGAAGCCAAATGGGATAGAAGTAGCATCAAAAGAGAAATTAATTTCAGTTTGAAGCATCAAGTATACAAGAAGTATTATACATACAACAAAATTAGAATTTTGATCTTCAAAACAAGATTTTAAAATCTCAATTCAGTATTTTATTTTCTATTAGGTTCATTACCTTGCAACCTAATGCTTTACATGATAAAGCTATTGAAATATTGACTATAGTCCATCATAAACTCATTCTCATTCATCTTCCCATTGTCTTGTGTTTCTTCTGTCCATCCTTCTATTTATCCATCTATCTTTCCCTTTATCTATTCCTCCATTTATCCCTCTTCCAATGCATTTACCCATTCATTCATAATTTTTTCTATTTTTACCTTCATTCATCCATCCATTCATTTAGTCAAACCTTGTTGCATGATTCCATCATCCCTCCATTCATCCATCCATTCATCCATCCATTCATCCACATACTCATTCATGCGTCAAAATTTTCATTCATTCACCCATAAATGTTTGTTCTCCCACATTCACCTTTTTATCCATACATTCAATTTTAAACCATCTATTTATTTGTTCATTCAATAACTTTCCAATATTTATTTAGTCATTTCGAGTCATTGCATTTACCCTTCATTACCCATACATTCGCTATTTGCCCATATATCCACATAACATTTTCACGAGCATTACCACGTGCATCAATCCAACATGTTCCTTCAATCACTTTTTAAGCATCTATCAATTTTACCATCAGTTTGTACCTTCATTCCTTTATTTTTTTAACAGCTTATATGAATTAATTAATCCATTCATTCATTCATTCATTCATTCATTCATTCATTCATTCATTCATTCATTCATTCATTCATTCATTCATTCATTCATTCATTCATTCATTCATTCATTCATTCATTCATTCATTCATTCATTCATTCATTCATTCATTCATTCATTCATTCATTCATTCATTCATTCATTCATTCATTCATTTATTCATTCATTCCTTCATTCATTCATTCATTCATTCATTCATTCATTCATTCATTCCTTCATTCATTCATTCATTTATTCATTCATTAAAAAATACTAACAAGAAAACAAAATCAACATAAACAAATTAAAAACGAATAATATACGTGAGTTGAATTCAATGTTGTGCTCTTCACATACATACACACAAACACACAGACAAAATAAATACATTACTAAAAAGACAAACTAAAAATACAATAGCACATACGGTAACATACACACAAAAACATCCCTAAACGCATTAATGCACACATCCACACACATACATAAGCATACAAACACACATACAAAAACACACAAACACACATACATGCATACATACACATCATCAGTAAGAAGTAATGGCTTCTATCTTTTATGACGTCATATCAACATTAATGTCATTTTTGTTGTTGCTGTTTTGTTAATTTCTAATCTTATTTTTTGATTTTTTGATATCGATTTTTTTTATTATTTATTTTTTAAATTTTTGTTTATGGCTAGTGTTGAATATTTCAACATTATTATCATTGTTCTCATTTATGATAAACTTTATGGGCTTCTTGTATTTTAGACCCACAAAACCATAAGGCGAAATGTTTAAGATTTCAAAACAAAAATATAAACAAAAATTCTAAAAATATAAGCGATAAATAAGAGAAAATACCTTGAAAAACGGAAGAGGAAATGACGAAAGAAAGGAAGTTTGCAAATGCGAGAATTTTAAAAGTTTCTGACGTCATAATCTTCATCGTAATTTACCTTGATGTTGTTGACGTCAAATTTTTTGTATTATTATCGTTGTTGTCTTTTTTGTTTTTTTTATTCTTGTTATTTCTTTTTTTTATTATTATTGTTATTATCACCCTTGGCGGTGCAAAATGGTACTCAGAGGTAGTATTGTTGTTAGGCTGCCTTTATTTTCTTTGTTTTTATTATTATTGTTATTAATATTATGTTTCTTCATATTATTATTCTTGTTTTGTATTTATTATTATTTTTTATTAGTTTATACTTTACAATAGTTCTTCTTGTTTTCTACTGTTTTTTCTATTCTTCTTTGTCTCTGCTATTTTCAGCTGCAAAGTTTTATATCTCTTCAAATAAAAATTAAAAAACAATCATTCGAATACAAATACTCTAAATATTTCATTACCTTTAAAATATTATTCTACTTGTTGCTCATGTGTTTCTTGTTCAAAATAAACTGCTTCTTACTCAAAAATAAATAAATAAATAATTTGATTTTAAAATATTAAATAAATAAAAACGAGATTTTGAAAAATAATTAAATAATGTAATAAAAATAGCTCTGAACAAATCATATTAAAACAATATAATATTTGTGGTGTATCCTAAAATTGAATATTCCAATTTTAAAGATCTTTAAAAAAACTTCAAAACATAATAAACCTTTGAAAAAATATCATAAAAACATCATAAAATAAAAAATATCATAATTAAAAAAAATCCAACAAAGGAATACCTTAAAAACATCACAACAGAAGTATGAAAATTGCTGTCATCTTGCTATTGTGTGCACACCGTTTCCCTCGCTCCTACCCTCACCACGATCACCAAAGAAGGCGATATTTATATATTCAACTTCAGTACCATCATTGGTGAGGGCCATTCGTATCATTATCTTTTTTGATCATTCTTCTTTTGTATTAGTTGTTATGAAGATAATATATAATTAAAAAATAATAACACTAGTTATCTAACTAATTCTTAGTTATCAGCCTTGTTTATTAGTACTGCGGTATTTTTGGCATGAATGAGCTTTTTCAACTATTTAAAAATATTTTTCAGTATTTTTAAAATTTTTGTATTATTATTGTTATTATTATTAGTATTGATTTTTGCGCTCAAGGCGCCTAATTGTAAAACAAACAAAGACGGTTTGTTTAGAATGATGACGATATTTTCAAGAAAGTAGTGAATTTATAAATGCCTTGAAGATACTTTTTTCTACATTGTTGTTATAATGATTCTTATTAATGTCATTGTAACAAAACTATTGTTTTTTAATAGGGGGTTTGCAGTTATTCAAAAGGGTATTTACAGTTTTCATGCTAACTACTTAATATTGTGCCATTCTTTCAATGGTGTTTTTTGTTTTCTTTTTCAATATTTTTATGATTAACTTTATTTATGTGAGTTTTTTTATAACAAGTTTATAAAATAATCATAATGGAAAATACACAACTAATTATAAAAGCATAGAAAATATTAAAGAAACTAAGATGATAATAAAGATAGTAGCAACGAAAACAACAATAATAGTAATAAAGATAGTATCAATCACATTTATACTAATATCACATATTAAAACTATACAAAGAACCAAACAAAGAAACAAAAATAAGAATAATAAGCATAATGAAAAAACAAAAAGAAAATTGATAATTAATGAAAAAATAAGAATAATAATATTAATAATGAATAAAGAAATAAGAATAATAATAAAAAATATGCATATACGGGTGATAGAAACCTGAGTCTGACGCTTGTGAGAAAACTGATGCCTCGAGACCAATATTTGTCTTATTATTCATATTATTATTCTTCACATTATTATTACGTTTATTATTATTGTTCTTTACATTATCTTCATTATTATTATTTCGATTATTTTTGTTTTTTTTTTTGTTTATTTTCATTTTTTTTTTCAGTGTTTTTGTTAAAAATTCCAATGAAGGTTTTTCATTTATTTTTAGAATTATTTGTTTATCCTTGTTGACTTAATCTTTATTTGTTTCCAGAATAAATAATATGAACTTCTCTTTTTTGAATTTTCTGCTGTTTTTTTCTCGTTTTTTTGTTAATTACTATTGAGTGTTCACGTCACAGTTTTATCTTTATTGTAATGCAGACGACTGTTTTGTTTGAATGTCAAGAAGCTATCATATATAGTTTTGTTGCTCCATTTCAGCCTCACATTTAAGTTTTAGAATTAATATTTCGAATGTAAAAATAAGTTCAAAAAATCTTCTTAAAATTGAAAACAACACTTAATTCATTTATTTTCTTTTAAATCCGATTAAATGCTCAAAATAAGTGAGAAAACTAGCTAGCTCTCTGTACTTATATATATCTAAGTGTGTGTGTGTTTGTGTGTGTGTGTGTGTGTGTGTGTGTTTTTTTTTTTGTTTTGTTTGTTTTTTTGTCTTTTTTTTTTATCAACACCAAGGTAAATGTCAATATTTGATTTATGTATCGTAAAAGTATCATTTTCATCAACATCTCTTTCTCCATTTTTACCTTTTCTTTTTTTTATTTTTTTTCTCATTTTTTTTCATTCATCTTTTCTTTTTCTGTTTTTTTTGCCAAGGTTAGCATCTGCTTTAATTAAACGATTTTTTGAACTTCATTTAAATTTCAGAAAACTTCCGTCATCATCATCATTTACTCATGAACTTCATCAAAAATACGTCAATTCCTAATTTTTATATTCTTCTAAAAACATCTGTACTTTAGCAACCATCCTAACCACTTCAAACCAGCATCTCTCACAACCTTTTGGCGTCAAAAATGAGAAAAATGGTCAAAAAATTCAATGGAATAGTCTGAAACTCAAAGACACCAGATGGCGCCAACTCATGCAGTTTGTTTTATTTTCTATTACTTCTGAACACTCGCTGCTATATTTAAATTGTAAGAATACAAAAATTTTGATTAATTCATTTTGAATAATATCTCAAATTTGCTCATAGTTGTAACAGAGGTATTCTCAGTTTTTTTTTGGATAATTATATATTCGACCTTTAGTTTAAATTTTTTTAACGTTCAAATTTACTGAAAGCAGTTTCCCGAGCTCCCTGTTCCCACCAATACCTTGCATGTCAAAATGCTAAAATTAATTTTTTAGCAACTTGTCTCAAGTTTCAAGTATTAATTTGATCGTTTTTAACAAATTAATTTCCATTAAACGAATTCAAGTAAGTTTACATTAAAAAACTGAGCATCTAACGAATATAATGTTCAAATAAGAAAATTGAAGATGGTGTTTTAAATTGTTAAAAAACTATTTAGTTTATAACTAACAAAAAATTTAAGGAAAACGTTTATATTCAAATTAAATAATTTTTAGACATAGAACTCATAATGAAAGCTAGTTTAGTTCGGTTTAATATTATAAATTTTTCATACAATCATTCATTGAAGTTAATATCAATCTTTCAACATAACTGATGACATTCTTGAAATTTTCATATCAGTTAATTTTCAGATTCTCCAAGTGTTTGAGGTTATCTGATAAGGTTCTTCTATTGCATATAACTATCAATTCCTATCTCGGTCTTCATATAGATCAAATTTCATTGGAGTTGCTTTTTTATTTAAAAAATTTTTTTTTTATTTCAATCAAAAAAATGTGATGAGTTTTTCAAAATTGCATAAAATTTGTCAAAATAATTTGACAAGAGAAAAATTGGGAGAAGGTTTCGCAGCATTGGTTTTAGGAACTTACATCATCAAAAAATGTGGCCTTACCCCTCAAAACATTCTCAAAAAATTTTTTCCAACAAATCAGTTGCAAAACTCAAAATTTGAAGTGGTAGTGAAAGGAAAAAAAGATGAGACTAAAAGGACGAAAAAGGAAAAAGTTGTGAACAAAGCGTTTTTAAAACAACTCATGCACCTTCTTAAGATTGTCTTTCCAAGCATCAGAAGTAGACAATTTTTGTTACTCGTGACTCAAACTTTGGTGTTGATTTTGAGAACTTGGTTGTCTGTGGTGGTTGCGAAGATGGATGGGTACGTGGTCAAATCGATTGTGCAAAAAGCCCCATTAAACTTCGCCTCATCTCTTTTTTGGTGGCTGGCAATTGCAGTGCCGGCAACCTTTGTGAACAGTTTCATAAGGTTTTTGGAGAGCAAAATTGCCTTGTCAATCAGAACAAAACTTGTATCTCACGCTTACCAACTTTATTTCAAAAACCAAACCTTTTACAGGTTTTTATTATGATATTTTACTTTTTATATTCTTATTTTTTCTACGTTATAATGATAAACTAAAAGCATCCGATTGATTTAAATGAAATTTTTGAATAACATATAGATAGACTTATTGCTTTGTGCAATTCAAGCAAACGATTTTAAATTTCCAATAAATTTAGTTTTGAATTCATTTTTTCACAAATTTTTATTATTAAAAAGCTTAAATGAATGTTGCCTCCACAGAGTCAGTAACTTAGACAACCGACTGGTGTCGGTAGACCATAACTTGACAGAAGATCTCACTTGTTTTGCTAACTCTTTATCTCATTTGTACTCGCACCTATCAAAGCCAATTCTCGATATTCTTGTCGTATGGTTTAGTCTTTACTTCACTGCAAAAAGCATTGGAGCCAGCATGAAGTAAAAGTTTATCAATATTTTTTTATGAATTTTATTTAAGTTTTTGATTTTTTTTGCTTTGAGAGATATATTTTAATGAATATTTCTATTGCAAGTATTAAAATTCTTTGATACAGGATGTGCTCGAATGTTTCATTTTCAAATATTGTGGTCCATTTTTTTAACATTCAAAACCATTTCATGTGTTTTATTTTATTTATTTAGCATTCAAATTTTTTTTCACAAATCTGAGTTCTTAATGAAATTATAAAACAACTCGTTATAAGCTATGTTTGACTTGTGTACTACAACTTAAACAATGCAATACCGCATGAATGAATTTCAAGCATCATAAAATGAACAATGAAAAATTTTTCCAGACCTTCCACAACGATAGGAGCTGGTGTTCTGGTAGTGACTGCCACAATATTGAGAAAAATATCACCAAACTTTGGAAAGTTAATCTCAGATGAGGCTGAGAAAAAAGGTCTAAAAACATTTTTAGATTTCATGAATTTTTCAGTTTTTAACAATATATCTCAATAAGATATGAGGTATCGTGTTAAAAAATAATTGATTCGGCGATAAGAAAAATCAATAACAAAACTAGATAATATGAGTGGTTCTAGAGCTTTTTGGTATTTTGGAAAACATTTTAATGATTGGAGAATCAACTACTTATTTCAAGTTTTGATTATTTTTGTAGGTTTGTTGAGAGCAGCTCATTCCCGAATCATCAACAATGCTGAAGAAATAGCTTTCTATTCTGGGCATAAGGTTCCAACAGTTTCTATTACATGGATCATATCCTATAATGACTACATTAAGTTGACAATCTAGTATACAAATGAAATATTAGCTTATATTCTTGTTGAGATAAAACTATTCTTATGATGATAAGAAACTTTCCAACCTTTGAGTATAGATAATCTTAATAGATTGCTTTTTGGTGAGCAGGTTTTTAATATTTACATAGGCACTTGAAAACTTTATATTATGCATGTAAAAGATTTTTCTAATTGCTGGATTTTTAAAAAACCATTAAAGTTTTCAATAATTTGTATCCATATATATAGCTGTTCTATATCAGACAGAACAGGCCCAACTTATGAGTAGTTACAATGATCTGTGTAAGAAATCAAACACCCTCTACTGGAAAAAGTACTTCATATTCGTTAAAAACTATTAAAAATGACTAGTAAAAATGTGATCTTATCTATATAAAATATCACTGAAACCTTATTTGAATCCAAACTTGGTTATTCCCCTTATCAAGCCTCCCCCGTAACCTGAAAAAAATTTGTACATCTTTTCTAAATAATCTTGTTTCTAAGCTAGCTTTATAAAAGAATATAGCAGTAACAACTTACCTCAGACTGTGGTACGTGCACATGGAACAGTTTCTGATGAAGTATCTCTGGAGTGCTTCAGGCTTGGTCATGATCTCACTGCCTATCTTATCAGTCGAGCTTGGCTACAACAAAGAAGGTTATAACGGAGTTGTATTATTTGTTGTGTCAATAGATTTTTAGACATTGCATGATTAATTTTTATACGAATTATTTGTTCACCCAATCGTTTTTGTTCCATCAAATTAGTTCTTCTTAACTCTTTTCAGTCTCATAATCTAGTTTTCAAAAAATACTATATATAAATTTTAGTAACTTCATATTAGTATATGAAATGGCGTGTAATCGTCCCAGCATGTTGAGTGGTGTGAAACTATTTAAAAAAGCAATAAAAATTATCTTTAATGGCTATATGTTGAATTTTACAAAATCTTCTAGGGAATGCTTTCAGCCAAGATTCTCATGAGAAGAAAGACAATGGTATTAGTCTTAGAACCCAAATATTCACTACCTCTAGGTAGTTTTATTACTAATAACGATAAATGCGCCATTTTTTGAATTTTTATAATAATGATAATAATATAAATGTTTGGCATGCAGGTCTCTGTTGCTTTCATTGGCAGACGCATTTGAACGCCTGATGTCGTCATACAAAGAGGTTATGTGTTATCTCTAGTTGTTTTATTTGACATTGTGAAATAATTCGATCAACTGCTTGGTTAAGAAAATTTATATGTTGTAGATTTTTTATAGTCCAGTGTTAATGAGCCGATTATTTGTTTAAAGCCTTAAACTTTTCTAAAATACAAAACCTTTTTGCTAATGCTGCAGATAACAGAGCTGGTTGGATACACTGAACGTGTGAACATAATGTTTGAAGTGTTCAAGGATGTGGCAGACAAGAAATACAGTTCATTTTCTGACGATGCTTTGCTTTTAAATGATGATGATGATATCAATGGAGAATTGGAGGAAGACGTTTTTAAAAAAACAGACGACCACAAGACAGATAATCACCATTCGAAGTCCCACCACCATCGTCATCACCATCATCACGATTACAATCACCATGACGAAGTGATAAGGTACAGAAGAGGAGTGGTTCTGGAAAGCTTACATGATATCAGTTTGGACTCTGTGGCCATTGTCACTCCCACGAACCATGTAGTCGTGAAGAAGCTGTCTTTCAAGGTTTAACTTTAGTACTTTTGTAAAAAAAACCTATGTCAAGCCTTATAGCACCCTAAAAAACAAAAACATGTAAGAGTTTCACAAGCTAGAGATTTGAATCTTGAATGCTGGCTCAAAACAGGAAAAACTGAATTCAATTACTATTCACTTAGATATTAGTTGCCATGATAAAGAAGTGTATAAAATTCCAAAAAGACTAACTCGAGTAACTTATATAAATATATAAATTTTCACTTAAATTTAAAAATTGGAATAAAGATGTTAAAAATGGTTAAACAAATAGTTGGAAAAAGGAATGGACCTGTTAATATCTGGACCAAATGGTTGTGGAAAAAGTTCATTGTTTCGAGTGTTGAGTGGTTTATGGAGTGTAGCTGAAGGGGTCGTCAGAAAACCACCATCTTCCACCATTTTCTACATACCTCAAAAGTAATTTTGTGATGATGTATGGCTATTTTCATCAATGTGTCTCTATCTTCCATTTTACCTATTTTAATTTAAATAATACTCGGAAATTTCATTTAAAAGTTTCATGATCAAGATCTATTAGGTGATATTTTTTATAAATTCTATATATTATTAGAGTTTTAATTAATATTAATAGATTATAAATTAAATATCACCTTTTATATAAATAAAAAAATTCAACTAAAATATATATCAGATCTATAAAAGCAATGTATCTAAGGTTCATGCCACTATAATGAGAAGAATTAATTCATCAACCCTGCCTCATAGTAATGTGTTCCTCCAGACCGTACATGTGCGTTGGAAATCTGAGACAACAAGTGATATACCCTGATGACGAAGTGAACATGAAGGCGAAAAGGATCAGTGATACAGAACTCATGAGTATAATGAACACTGTGGGACTAGGTCCTTTATTCAAAAAAAATCTTAGTAAGTTTTTAAGTTAAAAAGCAAAAGTTAAACATGAAAATTTTATTTATTTTTTATTCTATCAGCTTGGGATAGTATATGTGATTGGAAAAGTGTGTTGTCTGGAGGAGAAAAACAAAAGATCGGAATGGCCAGGATTTTCTACCATCGGTCTTTTTTGTGTTTTAACAATTAAACGTTCATATATTCTTTATAAATTTTAAATATTATTAGCCTTCTAACTAATATTCATAGATTATAAATTAATTATCAGCTTATAAATAAATACAAAAAATTCAACTAAAATACAATATGCGGGTTCAAAACGCCATGAACTGAACTATAACTGATATTTTCTATGCAAACAAACCCCATAGGCCTCAATACGCCTTGCTAGACGAGTGTACCAGTGCCATATCAATTGACTACGAAGCTTCTATCTATGAAGAACTCAAACTACACAACATCACTGTTTTGTCTATCTCTCACCGTCCATCCCTTTGGTAACTTTCGTTTAAAAATTCAACTTCTTTTGCTATAGATGTGATATGTGAGGTTAAGTTAATATATAATACAAAACTTTTCTAAATATTATCCCGCTTTGATAAAATTATTTTCTAGTATCACCTAGTAATTGTACACAGTATTTTTAATGTCATTTCAAAGGAAGTTCCACAGTCACTTGCTACAATTTAATGGGGACGGTGGCTGGAAGTTTGAGGAATTGAACCAAGATTCAATGATGAGTCTCAAGGAAGAAAAGAACCAATTAGAAAGTTTGAAATCATTTTTTATTTTAAATTTTATATTCGCCTGAAGCAACTTGCTAACATAATAATTTTTTTTACATTATCTCGGAAAAATATCTGTCTTCATTTGTATAGAAGACTAACAGATATTTTAGCTTATCTCTGTTATCATCCCTTTGAAATCCGGTCTCAATGGCCATTGAAAGCCTAAGCTGGTGGTAGATAAAAACCGATACAACATTCTCAAGTTAGGAAAATTTTTCATTTGAACCAACTCAATACTACAGTGCAATTGGTAGCCCGGCCTGATGTGGAGAAAAGATTAAAAGAGGTATGCAGGTTGCTGGGAGAAGATTCCGAGATCCTACATCGTCTTGAAGACAGCCAATCAGAATCGAGTAGTTCTGATGTTGCTTTGTTGTATTGAAACATGTTTTTTGCTTTAGATTTTGAAGAAATATTGGAAATTGGAACTAATTAGAAGTGATTTGAAATTCAATTGATATTCAAATAACGGAGGCATTTCATGAAAAAATGTAGAACTTTGAAGTTACACATGTAAAAGGAAGCATTATTCGGTTCACCTAAGCCTTTGCTTGATACTAATGTGAAATTCCATAGTTACAATAATTGATTGTTGTTTGTATTGAAACAACTTTTTTGAGTTTGTGATTAAACTTGGTTTATTAAATAAGCTATTTAATTATCATTATTGTTAAACAACCTATAAAGATGAAAACTGTTTAAAACTTCATGGTTGAAATAATTCTTCACAATGTTCGATATTTTACAAACTCACTTAAGAAGGTTATGAGCGAGATAACGTACTTGCAATACAAACGACCAAAATATAATGCATGTAATAAATTTATGACATTAATTTAAAATCAAATCTGTCTTTGCATTTTCAATAAACTGAAACATGATGATAAAATTAATAATATATGCAATATTTATTTCAAGAAATGAACACAGTAATAAGTGAGATAAAAAAACACCTTAGAGGCGTTTACAATATTTGCTTTGAATTTTAAGAGCATTCTATAAATTTTAAACTTATAAATAAAAATAATTTTAATAAATACATGTAAATATTAAGTAAATAATATTTATAAAGGTCGTATAAGAACATCCAATAAATATAAAGACTTAAGTAGTAAAAACAAAATACACCGATACCAAACTTAAACCACTTTATCTTCTCCATTTGAAGTGGTCTTGGTATTGTTAGTGGTTATTGTATTCGAAGATACGCTAGAAACAACGGTACTAGGTGCGGTGATTTTAGAGGCTTCAGTACTAACTTGAACAGTGACTGGCTGATCACTTGTTGTATTGACAGTGGGAACACTTTCACTAGGATCATTCACGCCCTCTTCAGCTGCCTTACTTTCATTCACACCGTTACTTACACTTTTGTTTAGATCGTCCCCAACCGTGGCGCTATCTCCTCCAGCGCCTGTGCTGCTAACGTTGTTTGAGGTGGCTGCGGTGGCAGTCGATACAACGCCGTCTGTAGCACTAGTAACACTAGATGTAACAGCCAAGCTGGATGATACAGCTACTGAAGTCACAGTGTTGACAGTTAAAGAAGCAACAACGGTGCTGGCTGGAATATTGCTTAGACTGCTTGGTGTGGTGTTAGCCACAGACGTAATGTTCGGGGGAATGGTGTCGAGTTTGATACGTTTAGCATTCTCATTTTTGCTTCGTTTTACCCCATCAGGATCTTCATCTTCACTGTCGCTGTACTCCTCCTCACATGCTATGCGTTTGTCGCTTGCCCTGACTGCAACAGTTCAACATTTTTGCTAAATATATTGAACATTCCAGTATTCGAACAGAGTCTTTGCAATTATAAGGCAAAGTTACATCCTTCTATCACTGTGAACACATTCAACCTCAAAACTCATAATCTCATTAACCTTTATAAATGATAAAAAATGTTATTTTACTTGAAACACGTTCATCGGGATTTTGTCGGTCCTCGTCATCACTCTCGTCCTTGATGGCATCATCAGGTACATCTTTGAAACATTTATACTTTATCTAAACAAATTAATAAATCAACCGTCATTCTAAATGAAAATAAATCAAATTAAAAAATATTTCACACGGCAGAATTCCACCTAAAAATATGTTTTATTGCTCTTTGAACGATTTTAACATGAGAAACCATTTAAATCATCTCACCACGTCACACGTTCTTATCCTTATTTTAAATCAAGATAACGACAAAACTTCATTGTAAAATGCCTCTAACTAAAATAGATACCAAGATTTCAAATCCAACCCTAACAATAACAATAAAATAAAACAAAACCCTAACTAATCGTCTGATAAGAAAAAAACCATAATAAACTTCCAGTAGATAAAACCATACATTGTTAAAGCACAAAAACACACAAGCCTACACTGACCATTCATCTGGACACCAGGTGCATGGGGCAACATGCGGAGGTTGTCAAAGAGTCTGTTCTTGATCTTGTCAAGGTAGTCAGGTGTGTTTTGGTTGGTCATGTTTGATGGGGTGATGTGTAGTTTAAAGTCGGGCCCATAATACTCAAAGTAATCATTGTAGGGCAGTTCTGTAAAAAATGAATGGGTTTGTAAAAAGATCAACACATAGATAGATGGATAGAAAAAATACAAAATAACTAATCCAATAACTATTTGCTTCATCTGAATCTATTGCTAATGAAGCTTATTTCCTAATATTTCTTTGTTAATCATAGAAATTGATCGACTATAACCATTAGCAATTTCAGTCTGTAGAGCAATGGATGTTTCATAAGTCCAGCATCGAGCCACATTCCTTATTGTGTATCCTCCTCCTCCCACCATCAACAGAGGCATGTTGAACTTGCGTACATACTCTACACATTTACCATGGCCCTGGTGATATGATTTGTTTCATGTAAATTTCAATTTATATAGCGTCAAGAAAACAGAAAACAAAGGATAGGTTTTATTCATTTTTATACATGGAAGTCATTTGAAAAACTTCAAGAAAAAATAATTTTTAAAAAATATTGCTCTTCAAATGCTTCATTTTAATCAAGGATAAAGGCATGGAACAAACCTTGAGTGAAAGGTTGAAGCAACCAAGTCGATCACCTGACAGTGAATCAGCGCCACACTGTAGCACTATGGCACTTGGCTGGAACATCTCCATCACCTTCGCTATCACCTGGTGCCAACATCATTTGGATCATGAAATGTTGCATATGTAGGAAAATTCGTATGAATTTATAAACAAATTATTCAGTAATTATTTAGGTTTTTCCTATTTGTTATTGTTTTTTATTATAATGTTTTCATGAAATTGTATCTATAAACCAAACTAAATTAGGACCTCGTGATGAAATAATGAAATAAAAATGCATATTTATATAATGCGATTATAACATAGCAACAAAACAACACATACAGGCTGGAAGACTTGCTCATATGACTCATCAGTGATGCCATCCCTCAATGGGAAGTTCACTGCATAATACTTGCCCTTGCCTGCTCCTATGTCCTATTGGGTGTACCACTATTTTATTCTTCTTATATCTAGATAGCATCACTTAATAAAAGGTAGGTATTTAAGCATGTCTTTTGATCACTTTTATGTGATGAAAACTTATATTTATTGAGTTCATAAAGCATCTTAATACAAAGACTCACTCTGAGATCTCCAGTGCCTGGGAAGTACTCACCATACTTGTGGAAGGATACAGTCATGACTCGATCTGTGGTATAGAAGGCCTCTTCCACACCATCTCCATGGTGAATGTCTATGTCAATGTACAACACTCTCTGGTGGTACCTGGGTGGTTTATATGATTATGAGTCATTGTGATGTCAGTTTCAGAATGACAATTATTATGTGGGTTGAAAACATTATTAGAAGATTCTGAAGTTGCTTAATTTGACTACATTATAACCATGCTGTTGTGGTTTCAAACTCTTTCAAGCTAACCATCAGTATATTATCAAAAATATATTTATGAACACAGTGATAATGAAATAGTCTGGTTAATAAGCTGATTTATTTATTTGCTTCTAGGCTTCAAAATTTAGAACTCAAAAACAAATGAGATTAATTCTACTTTACAGACAAATACAGAACTGGCATACAAAGTGTATACTTAGCACACTTGATACATGTCTGAATAATAAAAAAGAATTAGTAGAGAGGTGCTTTAAATAACAAATACATGAATGAAATTAAACTAATTGAATAAACTTAACACTCACTTGAGCAACTCAATGATGGCCAGAACAATATCATTAACATAACAGAACCCCGAAGCCTCTGACTTCTTGGCATGGTGCAAGCCACCAGACCAATTGATGGCTATGTCAGTAGCCTGCTTATTCAACTTAACTGCTCCAGCTTTTTAATTATAAATTATATATTGAAAACTCTATTATAATAGTGATTATTATGATTTTTCATCATTTAAATCTTGGCATGAGTTGAGTCAGTAGATAATTAGTGCTGTTAGTTATGAGGTGCATAAAAAATATACACATGGAAAGAAAGATTATAAAATGAATATGCTGAATATAGTAAAAATTTAAAAAAGTATTTTACAGTAAAAAATGATATGAAACCTACCAATTGAGCCTCCAGCAGAAAGCTGACAGAATTCATATAAACCATCAAACACTGGACAATCCTCTCCTACATTAACTAGAGTAGATTTTTCAAGTGTTAAAAACTATTTTAAAAAGATACTTTGACATAACGTCATTTTAAGCAATACAATTAGATACAGAATATGATTTAGTTTTTGTCTTTGAAGAGTTTCTAAATAAAAACCTAGCTTGATCAATAAGTATGTTAAATGTTAACACTTTCATGTCATTATAGCCGTATCCATTATTTCTGTGTTATGGTGTTATGAAATAGCAAAACCACATTATTTTATAAAATTAATATACTTGGAACTCTACTTTATACAGTATGAAAAAACTCATGAATTTTTATATTTCAATGTTATTTTTATGTAATATTTGGAATCACAAACATCTTAGCATCTGCTTGTTATGCTCAGTCATGTTGTCAGGTCTGATACTTTTCATGAATTTGACATAGTCATCACTATGGAAGTGGGTTATCTCTTCTTGAGTAGCTTTGTGGGGTCGCTGTGAATCATTTAATTAATAAGTTATGTAAAAAATAATTAATTTTGAAAAATATTTATTTAAATTATGTTTGAATTTTTTAAATATATTGGAAAATATCAGAACTAAAAATGATTCTGATTAAATGTTAATTTTTGAAAATTTATATATGGTGATATCTATAATCTTTAAATATAGGAATTTAATTAATGCTGATTTTTATTTACAATAATATTATTAAAATAAATTAGTCAACTTTTCATTGAAATTATTACATACATAAATCTCCATCTTTCTGTAGAGTCCATAATTCAGAAGAAGGTTGTGACACATCCTTATTCTTTGTGGTTTCATAGGGTGTCCCTGACCATAATAATAATTTCCAATGTCGCCTGAAAGTTTAGTTCGCTTTTAAATAAACACACTTTTACTTTTTAATTAAATTAAATAAAAATTTAGTTAATTATCAATCATTCACAACTATTTGAAAAATTTTTTTTCATATTTTCTTCACGTCTGATAATTTTTCTTGAACTATATAATGGCTGTAATGTGCAATATAAATTGATAATAAAAATAAGTAAGGGATCTTTTACATACTATTTTAGTATTTACGTCTTTATTATGGAAATATTATAAGCCGCTTCGGTATTCTTATTTTTGCATATAATTTGAGCAAACGATGTAAAACTTAACGAATTATATAGAGTTTTAAAAAATAATTGGTAACGTTACCATCATAGTAGTAGCAGATTTTTCTTTTACTGTGTTCACTCATTAACGCCATTTTAAAAACTTACTGAAAACAAAGAAAGAAGACATGCAATAAACATATAAGTCCATACTATATTATTTTGAAATTTCATGAACAATTTTTTTACGCTGTTGTTTTTTAATTATTGAAATTTTAAAATGCAATTTCTCACGACTTTTTTTCTACAAATTTCGTCAATTATTAATGATAATTTACAATAAATGGTTAACATACATTCAAAACTTTTCTAGTTTTGATTAAATAACTCCAAAGATATTTTTTACAAATTATTTCTAGTTAGCGCTTTTAAACTTTGAGATTTAAAATAACATGATTTTGGTAGCTATATTAGCCTTTTTTGCTTTTTTCTTCAAATTTTCATTAGGAGACCCGCATTTAACAAGTTTTTGGGGAAATAAAGAAGTAAAATTGTGTTTTTTAATAATAATTAATTGTCATTATTAAATATGTATAATGTTTTTGAAATATTGCCCGAACAATTTCAAAAATAATTTTTTTTTGAATTATTGTGCAAATTATTCTGAAATTTTCAATTGTACAATTTTTTAATCTTATGGGAGTGTAAATATTCATAAATTAAATTCCAATATAAAGGTTTTTGTTTTTTCAACAAGCAAAAACAATTGGAAATTGTATAATTGGAACAAGATAACTACAATAGTAGAATTTGGTTACCACGATGAATGGATTGTTAAATATGCCCATGAGAAGAACAAGAAGGTTGTCACTGTAGGTAAGAAAAAATTTCATTTTTCATAAAAAATGAAGTAAAACAAGTTTTTCATACATTTGAAAAAATAGAGTTTAATTTCAAATTCAAACATTTTGACATTAAATTTTTTTGGTTTTTGACAATCATTATGTTGAAAAAATGAGATGAAAACTCATTATTAATAACTATCAAATAATTAAATATTCTAGAACCAAAAAAATAATGCTATATTTATCACTTTTTCTTACTTTCTTCAAATAGATATTCATGTTATTAATAAGTAGAGCTTTATAAAATAAAGTTTCTAGTTATGTTCTTTCCAGAAATAATTTTTTGCTTCAAAACTTTGCTTACATCATAAAATTCAAAAGAAATAGACACCTACGAGGGAAACAAACACAAAGCTTTGTGAATTAATTTATTTAATACTTTTTGTTTATTATCAATTTTTGATTCAGGTCATTCTAAATCAATTAGAAACCATATTCATCTTTTCAGCAAATTTTGGCAAAGAGATATTGAAGGACACAGCTAAAATAAAAGCATGGGTTGACGATGTTGTTAATGATGTAAGAGGTAAAGGATTAGATGGAGTGAACATAGATTTTGAAGATGAGATTTCATGCAGTGATGATGTTTCAAGACAAGGTTTCAACCACTTGATGAAATCTCTGAAACAAAAGCTTAAGAAACACAATCTACGTTCTCAAGTAATTTATAATCTTTTATTGGATTTTTTCATTATTACTGTTATGTTATCTTTCCCATTGAAAGCTCTCAATAGATTTTGCATGGTCTCCTAGGAACATAGATAACAGATGCTATGATTATGTTACATTGTCCTTGATAGCTGATATCGTCTTTATCATGTCATATGATCAAAGATCCCAAATTAGAAGAGAATGCAAGGCATGGGCTAATGCTGATTACCAACAGACTCTTCAAGGTATTGTTTTGATATTTATGTTATTTCTATAATTCTTTTTATTAGTATTTATGTTTGTTTTTATTTATATTCTCCATAATCATTTTACCTCTGTTTCCATGCAAGCATGGGTTGTACAATGTTGTTATTATTAATATCTCAATTGTGATGCAGGACTGAGAGATTTCATAGATTTAGGGGTACCATCTTCGAAAATGGTTCTGGGTGTTCCCTGGTATGGCTACCATTATGAGTGCCTTCAATACATTTCTGAGGTACTGCTCTATATGGTTTTAATAATTAATTTTCAGCAATTTACCTTGAATCTTAGTAATAATCAATATGTTTTCCAAATTTACTAAAAGTATGATGCTTTTTTTAATATAATATTTCATGAAGTATATTATTACATTTTTCGTGTTTGTTAAAAATTAAAAAAAAATATACATAATCTAAGTTCTCAACAATCATACATTTTTCATGTTAACTTTCACCTTCGCATAAAGAAATTGATATTCTATATACAATATTCAAGTAAAGAGTTCGAATTTTTAAAACCCTTATTTTAACTCATTCACATGTTTTGAAATACCTAGAGCATATTTTTAGCCTCCATTCTGTTTTTTTTTACTTATCATCAGAGAACCAATGAATTTATTTCAACTTTTATTTTTGTATTCAGATTTTTAAGGGCATAAAATATATTTTGCATTATTTACATTTTCACTTATCGAAAATTCTGGCTAAATGTTGAAGTTAAAGGGGTGCTATACAAAAATTCTAAGGGTTGTGAATAATGTAAAATGGCAGCAACGTATAAGCAATAATGTACTATACGACAACTTACCAAAGATAACCAATACAATTGCAACACAGAGAGTTAGTTTCGCAGGACATTGCTTTCGCAGTAAAGAAGTTATACACAAATTGATACTATGGGAGCCAAGATTTGGTAAAAATACTAGAAGACCAGCTCGAAATTTTATCAACCAACTAACTGATGATACTAATCTTGATAAAGAAGATTTAGAAACAGCTATGAGCGATAGGGAATATTGGAAGAACAAAGTCATACTGCGGTCGACATGATGATGATGATGAAATGTTGAATAAACGTAAGACTATTTTTAACCTCAAGTTGTACGAACAACATCGAAAAAATCCAATTTCTAATAAATTTTTACATTTATTAACGTGGTTAAAGAGGATTTCCGATAAGTTTATCTATCATACACCTAAACCTTTATTATTTATTGTTATTATTTCAGATTATTGGTATTATTATTATTATTATACCAAACAGTCAAACACATGCTTGATCAAACAAGTGCCTTTCAGAAACGTCTCATGTTCTGACGCCGCAGGACAGCAAGTTGGATACACTGACATTTTGTTGAAAAGTCAGTCTGCTGATGTTGAGATTATCAATTCAGTTTTCCATCCTGATGCTCTTTCACTCTGCTTAACCTATAAAGTAGGTTTCATGAACTTGATTCAATGGTCAAAAAGCTTTTGAGTTTAGCGCTTCTATGATCGTCAATGTTCATTGTTACGAAAAAATTAACATCTCTATATGCATAAAACTTCTCAAAAAGTTAACAAGAACTATAACCCATTAAATCACTGCGCAACGCTGTATGTATTTTCAAAAACCACAATGGTGCGTTTCAAATACTTATGGACATGCATTATGTTGCATAGATGAGGAGTGACGATGGTCAAGTGTATCAACTCTGGTTTGACAATGGTTTCAGTCTCACTATCAAGTACTTGCTTGCCACCTCTTTAGGTCAGTTGAGTGATATATTTCAAAAGTTGTAGAATTTCTCAGATTCGTGGCAAATAAATTCAACTTTAATTTATATTTTAATATCTATCATTTAACTTAGATTCTGCTTAAAAAACGAAGTTAACTTACAATAGTGCTTTTATCATAAAACATCAACTCTTGAAGTCATTCAACTAAAAAATTCTGTTTAAAACTTACCATAAACACTATTTCAGGCCTCAAAGGTGTGGGATTTTGGGAAGCCGATTCATTAAGGTAGTCCAATCAGGACAACTATTATTTATACTATTTTCAAAAAATTTAATTACTAATAAAAATTATTGAAGTTACTACTACAACTAATAATATTTTATTCGTTTTATTTACCTTCATTTTTCTTCATCATTGCCATAGAAATATATAACAAACCTACTTTTTGTGATTTCAAGGCGTATCGATGTGATTGTTATCCAATTTATATCAGAAAATTTCAAAAAGATAAAGTAGACATTTGTATATAGAATAATGCTTCTTGAAGATAATTCAATTGGTAATTAGATTTATCAATCAATTTTCAAATTGATTGCTTGGTATTAACGCAGGTATGATGCATCCATCATTTCTAAAATGTCAGTAAAGGAGATGTGGAGTAGCTTACCATGACGTCATTAACTATTTGAAAAGTTATTGTTTCTATTTTTCAAAACTTGTGCTGATATCATTCCTAAATGTTGAAAAACAAACTTTGCAGCTTTATTTTCATGGAGTCATAAACGTAATTGGACTGTATTTTATCCAACGTTTTTTAATTTCGATTTATGAGAGAAGTTCAGTACATTTATTAAGCAAAAATACCTAGAATTTTTGGTAAGTATAACCTTGCCACAATATGTTGGTATAACAATTTATCGATCGTATCGGTATCTATAATAAAATTATTGTGTAAATCTATTTTGTAACGAAAAACATCAAATAAGAGGACTTTTTAATACATTTATTGAGAATCAGAAGCTATAATTTTCCATAAGTTTAGCCTTATCATAAAACGTTAGCGAAAAAAATAAAATCGTAACTATGGTTATATGGTGATTCAAAGACTATAATTAAGAATTAGTTAATTATTCAAAAAAACAGAAGCTATTTTAATTTCGATGCTATTATTTCAAATAATTAATTGTCCAAGAGTACTTCAAAGAAAAATAATTTTTTAAACTATGTCACTTTTTATCAAGAGAAATGAATCTCTATGTCCCCCTTCGGTCATTGTCCCGTTCAATTTTTTTCAAATCCTTTAATATTGGATCCCAGGCATTAGTATTAGCTATGAGTTGTGGGTCGTTAAGCCATTGAAAACAGAATTGTGCTTTTTTATTTCAAGGCTCCCTCACCAAGAGATTTTTTGAGGTGAAAACTTGTTTTTTTTCTTTTTCAACTTGTAAAATCTCAGGAGTCTCCCAGTTAATTTTTCAATGGGTACAATAGCGAGCATGTTTGCTAATCCCCGATATTTCTGAGTCAGTCTTTTTTGATTCAACATCAGATCTGTGCTGCTTCATTCGGGTTTTTATACTCACTCTTGTTTGGCCAATATACGCTTTATTCATATCACAAGAGCATGTTAATTTGTAAGCTCATTTTTGGTATATTTTTTTATGTTTTGATTTATTAAATGAGTATGTCTCCTAATTTGGGCCCAGAGGAGCTATGGAAGGAAATATTGTGTTTTATGGAAGTTTTTTAAAGTTCTTCATTCAAATGTGGAATATAAGGGATAGAAACCCATGATATGTGACTTTTTCGTTGTTTTGTTTTATTTTCACCCTTCTTCAAAGCAACTTTTGTTTTTGAGCTTCTTAGTCTATCCTTATAATTTTTTTTTTTAGATATTGTTAGTTTCTTTGGCGTAGATTCTTGTGATATTTTAAAGTATTTTTCTGCTATATCCATTGTCTTCAAAATTGTTTATGAGGTAGTTGATTTTGTTTTTTAAAAGGCTTTTATTGGAACACAATCTATGGGCACGGCATAAAGCTTCTTTGAACACTCCTATCCAAGTTTTCGGATCTTGGTTGGAGGACGGATTGATGGTGAGTCCCGTGTTAGATTGTTTTCTAACCGTGATTTGTAATGTTCCATTGGTTTCTTTTATTATAAGTGTGTCCAGAGATTGTAAGGTATGATCAGTTTCGGTTTCGAAGGTAAACTTTACATTTTCATCGATTTCATTGAGGATATTAATAAACTCAATGTGAGAATTGTTTTCCTTATTCATTTTCAAAATTCCGAAAGTGTCATCCATGTATATTTTTAGTGAGCGAGGCGTTCTTAACTTCATTTTTTTTGCAATTTTTATGGATTCATTCAAAGTGAAATTCATCAAAATCTGTGCTATGGATACCATAAGGCTGAGCCCAATAGGTCCCGAGTCCTTCATGCTGTATATTTGTTATCATACATAAAATTAGATGTAGACATGCATAAATTTATAAGGTCAGTGATGTCATCGGCTGTGAGACTTGTTCGTTTATGGAGTTGTGTATCTTTTTTCAAGTCTTTATTGATTAAAGCTATGCATTTTTGTAGAGGTATTGATGGGAATAGAGCTTCTGCATCAAAGCTTACCAGGTATTACGATTACCTGTAAATCAATCTAAATAATAACTATAACGATTGAGGAATTAATTTTTTATGTAATCAAGTATTCATTAAAGTTTAGAGGGTTATTTTCTAATCGATCAAGTTCACATTTTTGTAAACTTCAAAAAAAATTTTTGTAGAGAAATTAATCTTCATGTCTCTTCCTACAAGCATTATCCAAGTTTTTCATGTTAATTTGTTGCAGTTTCTTCAGTAGGGGATTTTAGGCATTCGTGTCTACATGTAACTGAAGATCATTTTAGCCATTTTCTACTGAATTGTTTCATTTCCAAGCTCTCTCTGGTTAGCAACTTTTTCTGGAGTTTGTTTGTATCTGCTATTGTTTTTATGATTTCGGGCTTATTCCAATTTATTGTTCCAAAAGGGCATTTTCCCGCATGCTTGTTGATACCAGATATAGTATTGATTGTTTTTTGGGATGCTGCCTCCGCTTATGTTGGGTCATTCCCGTTCTGATTGGGACCCTTGTCTGCCTGATGTAGCATTTATCTGATCGCATGAACATTTTAATTTTTAAATACATTTTTTGGTCTATTATGCTGCGTTTTGTTTGGAGCGCATAAAATGTTTTCCAGTTTAGGTCCAGATGAACAATGGAAGAATACACTATTTTTGGTAAATGCTTTCGTCAATTTTAAATATATTTGTGGGATGTATGGTACTGAGATCCAGGTGATGTGGTTTTTATTTTTCTTTGTTTTTAATTGATCTTGATCTTTTTTATTATATTTATTGATCTCAAATTCTAGGTCGAGCTCATTGATGATTTTTTTGGCTTGTTTTTTCAACTTTTTCCTATTATAACCCTTGTCTTCAAAGTTCTTAATCAAATAATTGATCTTTTTGTAGAAGGGTTTGATTTGAACATAGTCTAGAGACCCAACAAAGTGCTCTTTGAAAAACTTTCAACCAAATTTTGGGTTCTTGGCAGGTTTTTCGGTTTATTTCGAGCCCCGTATGTGATGGCTTTAGATACACAGTGGTAGATAGACTCTCAGGTTTCTTTCTGATCACCAGTGTGTCTAGAAAGGGTATTTTGAAGTTTTCCTCGGTTTCGAAAGTGAATTTTATTTTTAGATCTATTTAATTTATTCACGTTTATATAGCGCGCTTTTCGCATAAATTGAGCATGTGTCAAAATAGCTTGTAGATACTTATATAGTTCATGAAGCGAATTCTCTGGATGTAATACCCATGGAATTGTCCCGTAGTCTCCATCTTTTTTGTGTGAAGTTTCATAAGGCTATACTTACCGGAAATTCTTATTTTTTTTCATAAATTTATTAAAGTTCTTTCATAAATCATCGTTAAACTTGTTTATAAGTGCATTAAGATTTCATTTTAAATTAACTGACTTAATATATTTTTCCAATCGTTGGTTTCATTTTTAACATGATATTGTATGCAAATAAATGTTTTCGTCTGTTTTTCACCTTTTTACACAGAAATTAAGATTTTTTGTAATTTTTTGATTCACAAATTATGTCCACACCCTTTAATCTGCATTTTTTCAATAAATTTTTTATCAGATTTCAACTATTGGTACAACTTATAACAAAATTGCATATATTACTAGAATTTTAAATCATCGGCTTTTACCACATGTTGTTTTCATAGCAATGACTGATAATAGATCGAGTTTAACAGCATTCCTTATATTTTATATCTAATTATGAAAATAAAATGCTTTATTCTAAAAGAGTAGTCCAATAAATAAAAGGCAAAACTGAGTTTTTTTTTCAAAATTATAATGAAAAGCACTAAAATATATTTCAATAAAACAGTTTATTGCTCATAATTTGAAAAAACTAAAATTCAAGATGACGTAGTCTAGTCTGAAACAATACTATGGAAACAACGCAAGTATTTATTGATTATACTTTCCGTTAAACAAAGTCTTACATTATCGAGTGAGCATTGAATAAATTCCTTTGATTTCCATGTATAAAATATCCCTTATATAAAATTGAAGTTATTATAAAAACATATGATGTCTCTGAAAACCTGCATTTTGATTTTATTTCTGAAACAATAATGATGACTGGAATGTTATTTGAATTTCAGATAAAGCTTAAATATTTGTTCACTTAAAGCAAAATTTTGTTATATTTAAGTTCAAACAAATATGTGGTTGGCATTGAGCAAGTTCATATATAATGGGAACATGAAATATTTCTAAGCTATACACTTTTTATAGTAATTTGTTTTTAATCTGTTAAGTAATTATTACCTAAAGATTATGTGTTATAACTATCGAAAAGCTTTGAAAATGTTGCTTAGTTAATGAAAAGCTTTGTATTTCAATAAAATTCATTTTTGCTTCTAAATATACTCAAAAAGCGGTTCCAATAAAGATATAAAATTGAGTGTAACTTTTTAGAGACATCCTTATGTACTTATAAACAATATCAACAGTTTTCAACGTCAATTTATGTGAAAAAATTAGTACATTTATTGAGCAAAAATAGCTATAATTTTCGATAAGTTTAGCCTTATCTTGAAACATTAGCGAAAAAGTTATTTAGTAACTATGGTTATAAAGGAGTTTAAACAAAGACTATAAGTATTAAAATTTGGTTATTTAGGAACAACTTATTTTTCAATACCATTATTTCAATGTTAATTTTATAACTGTCTATGTAATTATGTAATCTGTAGTTAAAAGGATTGTTTTTTAAAAAATAATGGAGTTTGGATATGCTTTAGAGTTCAAAGAATAAAATTTTTATTTTTTGCAGAGAAACTAATCTCCGTGTCTCCTCCTTCGGACAGTATCCTTGTCTTATTTGCGAAGTTTTTCGAGTAAGGGATGCCAGGCTTTTGTGTCTACGTGCAATTGAGGATCATTATAACCGTTTTTTACTGAATTATGTTTTTTATTTCCAAAATTTTTCTTGTCAGTAGTTTCTTTTGAAGAGAAAACTTATTAGTATCTGCCATTGTTTTCATGATTTCTGGCTTGCTACAATTTATTCTTCCAAAAGGGCATTCTCTCGCATGTTTGTTGATACCAGATATTATATTTATCTCTTCTTCGGAAGCTCCATCTGCTTTGTGTTGGGCCATTCTCGTTCTTATTGTGACCCTATATAGCATTTATCTGGATCAAATGAGCACTTCACTTTGTAAATACTGAGTGTGTTTTTATAATTCATATTTTTGCGGCTAGAAATTTAACTTATTAACTTTATGATTCAAGGTATCTGAAGTGAATGAATCTTTTTATGTTATTTTACCATAAAACTTTAAACAGATTATTTTAATGATTTAAAAATGGTGTTTTAAAAGCACACAATTTTTAATCATAAACATAACAAAGCTCTCGGAAATTAAACTTGAA
Organism: Pterobdella sp. o SKG-2022; assembly: GCA_964035795.1. NCBI lineage: Eukaryota > Metazoa > Annelida > Clitellata > Hirudinida > Piscicolidae > Pterobdella > Pterobdella occidentalis. Next base: position 22,322,016 of record OZ038322.1, read on the forward strand.
AGCTTAGAGGATTACTTGCTAGTATTTATTGTTATTATAGTTTGAAAACAAAATTTCCAAATTTTGGAAAGTTATTTTTAATTGTGTAATTGATCTTCATCTCACCCTTGATGCTCATTTTTGCCACCCTGTGACTCTAAAATTTGTTACATTTCCCAAAAGCAGTCAATATTCAAGCATCCAAAAGAACAATATTTGTTAGTTTCTGACTGCTAGCCTTGTCCTATCTTTCAACTCCCATACTCTTCCACGTTACTCTCACATTCGATTTGTTGAACTAGCTTCTTAAATGAAGATTTTTTTATAATTTTTGCAAAATGTTCAGACTAAACCCCTTCATATCTGAAGCAGTCTCATGAGAATTATTCTATTTGATCTAATTGTTTTTAATTATTCACCATTTTTCAAAATTATGCTAAAGTTTATTCTCATACACTAGTTCTTTTTATGGGTTTTTCTGTTGTTTCAAATTTTCTTCGTATTGTTTTTCTTTTAGAAGTCAAAAATCTTCTAACTCACGTTGAACGAGGCTTTCTTGAATCCCACGCAAAAACTTAATTAGATCAAAGTCACATGTCAGCTAAATTTGTAAGCAAGGATATTTATGTAGTATTATCTTTTATAGAACTTTCAGAGTATTATTTTAGCGGTTCATTTAAATCACGTTAGAGAATGCTCGACTTAGTTTTAAAGCACGTGAAAAAAAAGCCTTACATTGTCAAAAAAGAATATTTGTAGGAAATGACTTTTATCTGATATTTGTTTGAGTAAAATATGTCATAACCTAAATAGTAGGATAAGAACTATGAATGAGAAAAAATTGATAAAAAGTGATATTTCATGCAATTTAATATAATTAAGTTCTAAAATCAAACAGTGTACAATAGTTAATTTTACCCCCAAAGCTTCGAAATCGTCTACTTCACAATACTTACAGTAGGCAGGTTTAGAAAATTGTATAAGAAGCTATTAAAAGTTAAAGTTTTTAGCGTACATGATATGGTATATATAAAACATGACTTGAAGCTTTCAACGGTTTAAAACTAAGGCTTAATGACATTTGTATGATAAAACCTTACAGACTACATTGAAGTATGAATTACACAGCTTATGTCAACTGACTTTAAAGGTTTGGATATCGTTTAGGTTGAAATTACGTGATATTCATTCAAGCGGCGTTACCAAGTCTTTATGTGAAATAAAAAGCAATTTATATCAATATGACTAATGATTCTAAAGATAGTCTTTTTTTGTTAATAACAATAAATGTTCTATAACTATTTACATGTAAAAGCACATGTTAGGTGCGACAGAACAACTCAAGCATTAAATTCAGATAAATGAAATTTTTTGAGAAGTCATATGAAATCAATATAAAGCTGAATTTCATGAGAAAATTTATCAATTACACAAATGCTTACAAATTCTAATGCCTATGCTTTCAATTGTCATCAAGTCATTTACTCAATTATGGTTCTATTATGTACGATGAACGCGGCATATGTAGAAAAAGCACGAAATTTAATTAGTTCGTTATAAAAATCGAATTAGTCATATGTTTATGATTGGTTTTATTTCATAATTATTCATATTTATATGAAAAAAATATAATTTTGTATTTATATTATATTTCTTCCAAATTTAGCTCATTTTATTTTAAAAGCAATGAAATTTTATTAAAGTACAAAGCTTATTGTGGGAATGATTCACTTGTTATGTATTCAATTATTTTGTATGTTTTTAGCTAAAACGAAGGAAATATAAGCCTTTTAAGGTACATATCTGAACACTCTTGTCTTCCAGTGCCCTTTGAGGTTACTCACATTAAATTATTAAGATAATTAGTTTTTTGAAAAAACGGACTATCTCGTCAGTCTGTTAGTTTAGTAGAAAAGGAAACATCGTAGAAACAACATTTGGTAGCCTCATGCTGAAGACATATTCTCAACCTACGCGGGGGGAAGAGGGAAATCAAAAATATAATCAAACTAATTTTCTTGTTTTGTGATTTCAAAAAAATTTTTTCATTATTAAAAAAAAAATAAATAAAAGTTGTTTATATGTTATTTCGATTGTTTTTCTAGTTTTCAGCTTTGCTCTAAACTTAACTAATATTTAGAAATGGAATTCAAAACCATCGAACCGAAAATCTTGAAATAGCCTTTCAGTTAAGAAACAATGAAAATTTGAATTTTGCAAAAGTCATTCATTTTCAATTTCATCCCGAAATATTCGAATTTTCCCATATAGTTCATCTGATAGAGCGTAAGGCTGGTTACCTAAAATTATCGGTTTCGATTCCAGGTTGGGTCAACATTTATCATCTGCTCCGATGGTATATAAGCTTTGAAATCTAAAAAAAGGCTCTATATTGAACGTCATTAACATTTATTTACCTTTCAACTGCTAAGAAATCTTCTATACACTGTATATAAGCTGTATCCCACTTCTATATATATATATATATATATGTTGCGAAAACTTCTCGCTTCATTTTTTGGATTTTTGCGTGAAGATGATAGCTCAAATTGTTGAAATTTTTGTTTTATTTTTTTCTTTACCGTTAGTTTCATGTATTCCCCAGGATTTAGAGTATGCAGTTCTCGTTGACGCTGGAAGTTCAAAGAGCCAACTCTATGTGTTTTCTTATCTTCCTACAAAATTGCCAGAGTTCAAACAAGAAACTGGTCTCAATCTCAAGCCTGGCATTGCGGGTTTCTACAACAATATTTCCCAACTGGAAGTTTATGTAAAAAAATTGGTCAATGATGCGGAAACAAGAGTTCCAACGAGTAAAATCGCCAAGACAAGTTTCTATATGATGTCTACAGCCGGTAACTTATGTTTATATTAAATTTAATTAATAAATAAAATGAATAATAATTTATATGGTTTTTGGTTTAATGTAAAAACGTTATAGCATCTAACCACTATCATTTTTTTTATTTGAGTTTATAGAAAATCTTTGAGTTCTGAGAGAATATTTGAGTTTATAGGTAAGAAAAGGTGAAACTTGGAATATTCAATTACATGGGAAGCTTGGACATGATATGAGGGTAATATCGAAAGCATTTTGAACAATTTAAACATAAAAATTGTATCCTTTTTTCTCCTATTTCAACTAATTCATTCATGATTGTTAAATGCGGGTTTAAAAAAATTATTGAATTTTTATTTTGATTTAACCTAATAGAGTGAACTATTAAATTGCCAAACTGAAAAAAAGGTTTGTTTTTTTCAAGTTGAATATCATTGATTAAAATTTGCAAAAAATCATTGTGCCCTTTGAAAACATTTAAATGTATTGAATAAGTAACTTATCAGCTGTTTAAATATTTAGAAAATTATAGTAATTATTTTTATTTATTGAATTTTTATTTTGATTTAACCAATAAAAATAATTACTATAATTTTCTAAATATTTAAACAGCTGATAAGTTACTTATTCAATACATTTAAATGTTTTCAAAGGGCACAATGATTTTTTGCAAATTTTAATCAATGATATTCAACTTGAAAAAAACAAACTTTTTTTCAGTTTGGCAATTTAATAGTTCACTCTATTAATAAGGCTTGTGAGTCGATGGATTAAAAATAATTTGAGATATCTAAAGCAAACTATTAACATAATAATTTCTACAGACTTTTATTTAATGGTTTTAAACTTTAAGTCATTCAAGTGAAATAAAATTTTTAATTTTATCTGAAAAAAAATATAACTCAAGTTCAACTGATGATCAAATTTTTTGTATTCATGTATCTAATACATAATAGGGTTTGTTTCATTCAAGCGATGCACATTTTATCTTTCTTAGTTAAATTTGATTCGACATGAACCCAATATAAAACTCAATTAGCTTTAGTCATTTTTTGGACTCAGCTTTTCTTTAGTAAATTCAAATTAACGTATCATTAAATCTTTTAAAGAAGCGTAGATAGTATAACTGTATTTAGAACGATGACTCAATTGTAGGAATATTTTAAAGCAGTACTTGAAACTGATATAAAATGTACCAAAGCGCTTCATGTTGATAGAAAAGTATAAAATAATTGTTTTTTTGTCAATTCACTTTTTTAAAACCGAAGTCTTCTTAAGCTTTCTATGATTTTGGAGTGGCAGTTATAACCATATTGTAAAGTCAATGTTGCAAATTTTTAAAAAATTTCTATTTCAGAAGAGTAGTAAAAAAGTGAAGTTTAAAATCTTTAAAACGTTTTACTTTTGATTTTTGAGCCAACCATAAATATTCAAATGAAATCACTCTTAGTTGCATTGAGCTGGTTAAGAATTAGAGCTTCCATTTTTTATGGTTTTGTAAAGTCACGAAGCCCAAAAAATGCAGGATACTATAATGTTCTTTGTATGAAATGCTTGTGAGCTTAGGCTTTGACGGAGGTTATATTGGCTAAAACCCTTGGGATTTCAAAGTCGTTTATGTTTATAATATATTAAAATATCCATAATATAGAATTTAAAATCAAAAGTAATGCTTATTAGCTTTAGAGCTTCTAGAACAATAATAATATTCGGAAAATTGTAGTTATTAGCTATTATTTTATTATGCTTTAGATTGAAACAAATAGGTGGATGTGAGATTTTAGAGGTTTGTTACAATTTAACACGAAATCTAGTGAAAATGGTTGTTTGAATTGTTATAATGTTTGTGACATCGATATAGTCATGATGTTATCAAAATTAATAATGCTTTTATGGCTTCAAGATTATTTGAGGTAAAAGGGTAGTTAGCTAAAAATAAACCTTTCAAACGCCCTTTTTGAGACGTTCGAACGTGCTTCACTATCTTGCAGTGAACAAATAATACCTATGATCAAAATGCCACGAAACTGTAATAAATCTTTCCAATCATAAATCACAACTTTTTAAATTCTTTTTCTTAAGTACTTTCATTAAAGGCGTGTCTATATATCAAATCTTTAAAACTTTGGGTAATGCAATCTCATTTTTAGGTTGAAGCCGGTTTCTATGTAATATGTGCAAGATGTGCTTGTGCTTTTAGTGAAATCGAATTGTCGAGAAACGTTTTGAAAAAACGTCTTGTTTTTCATCATTTCTTAAAACCATTTTGTTGCTATTTATTTAAACTGTTGTAGTGGTCTGAGAGTTGAAAGTTGCTTAATGATTTAAAAGGTTTGAGATCTAAGATGTTTGAAATGGAATTTGGAGGAATTTACCCGTTATCAAATAGCTATAAAGATTTGAATTAGTTTAGATATTTTTCGAAAAGGTTTGCAATCTCAAGCCCTTTTCAGATTTCAATTTAAAATTTATTTTATTTATTTTGAATGCACATATTCAATTAATTTTTCCGTAATGGTTGATTAGTTTATCATTTGTCAAAATTTTTATTTATTTTTGATCCCTTCTATCTGATTAATCTAAAAAAATTTTTGGGCGTCTGTGGTATTAAGTTATGAAGATTCTAGATTTTTTAAATTTTCAAACCTTAAATCAAAAAATGTTTTTTTGGTGACGAATAATCTTTTTTACATTCTCAGTAAAAGTTTTGAAGTGAAGTGGGCCAATCAGTTAAACCGATGTTATAAAAGACTCATTTAAAATAAAATTGGAAATATTATTTTGAGATGAGGTTCAGATACAATTGAAAACCAAGTTGTGAATCACTATTAGAATCATTCTTAGTTATTCTGAGATTCACTAAAAATTCACAGTACACTCAGAAAAGTTGATTCACAAATTTTTCTTCAAAATTTTCATTCCTTATCAGTTGCATCTCTTAATTTTAAAAACATTCAACAACTATTAAATAAAAAAAAAACAACAACAATAATAAAAACCAATAAAACAATGATAAAATGATAGTAGACTTAATGAAACACCACAAGGCATGCGTTTACTGATGGAGAACCAGACAAACACCGTTGTGAGCCACATAAACAAACTCCTCTCAAACTCCTCAATCAATCCCTTCCTGTACGATTCATCGGGTATACAACTTTTCAAATCCAAATATGACTAGTTAAATATGTTCAGTTTGTTTCATAGTTTCATGTGTTCTTTGAAACCTTGTATCTATCTTGTGTTTTATATTTATACATTAGTATGTATAGCAGTTTAAAGTATTTTGTTCTGTACCTTTGACCTTATGATGATTTTTAAATTAAGATGTTTCGATATTCTATCAAAAATTCATATCATTTGCTTTCAAATCTACGCCGTAGCCTGCCATTTTAATTGAGATCCATATTTACTTTTTCAATTTTATATTTATTTTTATGTTGGGTAGATACTCAAACGAACAATAACAACAGCACTTATCCAAAAAACCGTTCAAAACACTTTTTGTTAATATTAATAAATGTACGGCGTATATTCAATCCAAAGTAGCATGCAAAAAACTACTGAACAGTGAATATTTTGTTTTTTATTAAAAAGTACAAAGCTTTACGTTAAAAGGGTCACATTTCTATGTACCTGGATAACTCATGGGTACCAAATATAGTTTTCACATATTTGAAACTTTTTCTCTGTTAACAAAACGTTTTGTATTTCTTTAATACGAAAACAATATTTAGTGTCCAGTAATGTTTATAATAGACTTAAGTAGTTTTTAAATTATTTTTTCAATATTTATATAATATATTCAAGAAATAGTGTATTAATTTATGTTTACAATTGTTAGATAGATAAAGATTGTGATGACACCAACAGAAAACACTCGTATTCTTTCCGGGGAAGAAGAGGGAGTCTTTGCGTGGATAGCTGCAAACTACCATGAGAAAAAACTTAAAGGTTAAAATTCATGTAGTCGTTTTATGTAGTATTTGTGCGTATTCTAGGAAGAGAGTATAAAATTAGCACCAGCTTTTTTTCAATTATAGCTGTATGTGATATCGTGATTATGTTTCAAGTGAATTAACAGCGCTTAAATTGAATTTAAATAATTTTTGTAGTAAAATTCTTCAAGGTCTACAATGAAGTAAAAAAAATTATTTATTGATCGTAAAACCACGTGTGAACATGTTTTTAAGGGCAAATAAATGTCAAGTCCAATCTTATCACGATGTGTTATGCTTATTTAGTTGAACAATAAACATTTTCCATTCAAATCCATCACTTGTTTAACACGTTTCACTCTAGGAATCTGTTTCAAGTTAATTTGTATCAATCTTTGAAGCACTTTCAAAAAAGTTCTCATGACGCATTTAGCAAATATGACGACAAGTTTATTAGTTGCATCTCCTTCATAATGAATTTTTCCAAAAGCCACAATAAAATGAATATAATTTTAGAACATTAGTTAGTGTATTAAGATACGTGTGTTCTGAAATTATATTCATAAATTTTCTTCCTTCTTGAACTAAACGCCTCTGTAGAAAAGTTTGTCAAAGCACGGTTTGTATAAACTATCAAATAGTGAGTTATTTGTGGGTTATTAATATTATAAAATATGTATAGATTTGGGTATACTTTAGACTTTGTGCTCCAGTTTTATGACAAGAATTACGTAATCCACATTTGTTGAAATAGATATACTACGTGAAAGTATTGTTTAGATTTTAGGCAATATGCATAATGCCTATATCAGTAAGTATAATTAACTTGAAAAAAAAGTCTAACAAAAGATGCACCTTTTAGTTAAGTTTGACGACGTTAGGAATGTTATGTTTCATAAGTTATTCGGTTGTTTCAGAAATTTCTTCTGAAATTTTTCATATGATAAAATAAATAAAGAAACATATGTGTGAAACTTTTGCGAGAATCAATGTTGAACTTCAAATTCAGTCTATCCATCTCATTATTTTTAACGTTTAATTGTGAATTAATAAAATTGCGAATACAATTTTCGTTATAGTTACAAAAATATATCTAAATTGCTTATGGCCTTGCTTAATATTTTTAAAAAATGTTTAAAAATCCAAAACAATCATTTTAAAAATGAATAAATTTGTTTTTTTAATGTTTATGAATACTTCTGCTGATAAAAATTATGATTTCGTTTGATATTATTATTACTTCTACTACTCGGATAACACAACTATATTATCCATGATATTTTTCAATAGAAAGTGGACCATCAAATGCCCCTAAGAAGCTGATGTTGCTTCTGTCAAATTTCACAAATCCCGTACCAATAAGCGGTGGATAGTAACAAGAAAAGATAAAAACCACAATATCAAGAAGTTGATTATTGTTGTTCTTTAAATTTACTACAATTGAAAAATTTTTAAACAAAAACGGTGGTCGTTTATCTAAAAAATAGTTTACCATTGAAACTTTTCCAAAATTCTTGCTCTTATTCGCGGAAAACGTGTTTAAAAGCTGAACGTTTTTATATCTTCTCGGGTTTTTAATAGTTTTGCTCAGATTTTAAACACTCACTTGAAAATAGAAAATGCTTCAATCAATCACTAACAAAAAATAACAAAGTTTCTCAATTATTTCATTTAATTGAAATATTTATTTAAAAGTAATTACTAATAGACTAAATTTTATTTTTGTTCAAACTTGTGAAAAAAAATTTTTTGTTCAATCTGTGATATTTTATCGTGGATTTGCAGTGATGCTGGCGAGAAAAGTTCATAATTATTATTAACTAAGTGTTTCGATCCCTTTACGTTACACATTTCCTAGTTGTTTTGACTAAGTCCCATAGTAATGATGCCTATAAGAATTAATGCTATATATTGTTTCTCAGTAAATCTATATTAATACTACCCGTAATATTTTCTATCATGTTTGACTATACTTCGATTGCTTGTTAATGGGTCATGTAACTCTGTTTTACGGGTAATTCACTGTGAGAACAGGTATCGATGGTACTTATCGTTAGTTATTTATTTTCGAGTTTTTTCAAAGATTTTTTGATAAAGAATTAAAAACTCCTATCGTTCATATTTTATTTGGTATTTAAATGTATAAACTTGTTAAAAAATCTCAAACCTGGCCGAAAACACATTGAAAATAAATGTATGCGATCACAAAGGTAACTTAACAGTGAAACCAAGGTTAAGAGGAGTAAATTCATCAACCATTGTTTTATATTGTACTGTATGTGGCCCAATACTTTAGACGTATTCAAAAATATTATCATTATTAATATTTTTATACCACATACAGCGCAACTTTTGAATATACACTTATCTGTTAAAGCACTATCAGGTATTGTGCTTGAAGGAATGCTTGTTTTGAATTATAATAAATAGGCCTAAAGGGGGTCTTATAAAAATTTCACCATTTGATAGATTCTTGTAGTTTAGAGAGCATAAAAAATTACATGCAAACACTGAATTTCATAACAAAACTCGATACTTTTATTACTTTTGAAAGCTTAAAGATGTATATCTATATTATTTTGTTGAGTTTTGTCGGATAGATTGAAATAAAATTTTTTTTATATTTAATCAAAAGCTTTACCCATTTGTTTGTATAACCTTAAGGCTCTTAAACATTGTTGTATTTATCACAGGTATTTCAATCAACTAGAGAAAGAAGCTTTAAAAAAAAACGGGTTGATTTTTCTAAAATTCACCAACAGGTTAAAAAAGCAAATGACTTTGGTATTTTACTCATGTAATTCAATAGACTTCTTCTATAAGCATGGAGATTCATTAGGGTTTAAAGGGGAAACTTTGCGAACTTAAATCTTGCTTGAAGCAAATATGAACTAGCTTAATATTGTATATTTTTATTTAGGTGTTTCATTATTAAATGTTGTTAGTTTTAAACAATACAAATTTTAATTATTTATTGTTATAATGGCTGTAGAACCTCGACATTCGCTAATACTTGAAATCTCCCCAAATAAGTTCAATCATGTACGTGTAACCAGTCTAGACTTATCTTTGATTAGTCGTAGAAATTATATATAAAACCTCCAAAATATAAAACTCGTTTTAACATAGCTTCATCAATTTTGTATGCTATCCAAACAGTTTAAATTATAAAATCTTGCACTTTATCTTGAAAGTTGTTCTGTTTATATGTTGAGCAATCACTGGCTCCACAAATGCACTTCACAATGAACTTAACGTGTTTTCACATTTTTTAACATAAGTTCTTGAGTTTAAAAAAAAATTTTGCTTCAAATTAATACGGGTAATTTTAAAAAACATTATTGAAATATTTATTTTCACTTGTTAAATGTAGAAATAAGATCAAAAGGAATTTAAAATCAATTGAATGTAACACTTGAAGGCAAAATAGAAAAAACTGTGGGAATCTTGGAAATGGGTGGTGCTTCAACCCAGATCGCCTTTGCCACCGAAGATTCCATCCTTGCCAACAAGTTTCCCGTCACTATAGCTGGTATATGTTGAAAAATTGTCAAATATATTAACTCGTTTCAGTGTTTCTATAATAAGTATCCCATAAATTAGTATTAGTTCTTTGATAAAAGATTATTATTTTATAATTCAACTACTTCAATTAATTAAATTCTACTTGCATAAACGTGACTACAGGCCAAACTTTTCCATTGTACGCCTTCAGCCATTTGAAGTATGGGCAAGATGCCATGCTCGAACGTTTAAAGAAGTACTTGGTTGACAATACTACAGAAAACACCGTGAATCATCCATGCATGGTTAAAGGTTTGAAATATTTTGATCCATCCCTCTAACTTCTAAAGTTTCAATTAAACATAACTAATTCGACCATTTGATCGCGCTTAAGCACTAAGCGTTTGATAATATTCTTCAGTTAAGTAATCTCTACAGCCCGTCATCTAAATAAGTAATACATTATTCATTTGTTGATCACTGATATTCAGGAGACACTCAAACTGCAAATGAAAAAACTTTTGTCGGTGTAGGAGACTCGATGGCATGCAGAAAGCTTATAGAGGTTACTTTTTCACATCACTAACCGTAAGATCCCCACCCAAAAAAATACTTGATCAAAGCTTTCATAAAACATATGAAGCGTTTTGTTTCGTCGAAAATATTGATTGAATCGCTATCAAATCACGCCAAATTGTTTTCAAATTTCTTTACTATCAGGTTTTTTTATAGATTCCCATGTCATGAAAATGTTGAAACTGCAGGTGTTTGTCTCGAAGCCCTTGCAGGCATGGCGATGTAGTCCTGAACCATGCTCTATTGGTTTATTAGTGATCGTTTGTGGGGCTAAAATATATATTATTATTTTATAATTATTTTGCGTTTTTTTTTGAGTTTTGATTAAAAAATTCAATGAAAAAATATATAAAATGTTAGACATTTCTTGATGATATTAGGGTTTGGTAAAGCTTGAACATATTTAGTGATATTAAATGTCAGATTATTATCAATTTTTAATACAATTAAACCTTCAAGGATCTGCCTACCAACCAACTCTGCCCAAATCTATGGTGTTTCACCTGGTTGGAGCTTTCAGGTACACCCTTCAAAGGATAAAGATAGAAAATACAAAAACGTTGCTTCCAACTTTGAAAGAGAAGACTGATGAGTTTTGTGCCTTGGTTGGTATTCTAACCTCCATCTTTTTTTGTGAAATAATTATTTTTCCTATAAACTTTTGAAGTTCTATGCGACTACATCATATTGTATTCAACAAGTATTAGTGTCGTTCAAATAATAATGATTTTACAACTCCATAAGACGGCCTTGTTCATGTGTTGTTAGAGAATTATATAAAAGCATTAAAACACAGACATTGGACGAAGTGAATGTGAAATACCCCTTGAACATACCTGCTTATTACTCCCTGCCTTGTATGCTGGGCAACTACATGCAGCTATTGTTCCACGAGGCTTATGGCTTCCCATTCAACTCAGACAAGCTGGTTGTCGATGATAAGTCTGGTTAGTTACAATGTTTCAAATTCATATCTGTGGCACCTACCAAGGTCGTTTATATAAGTTTATTTTTAGTGAAAAAATAAACATGAATAGAGTGAAATATATGATAGAATTATTTTTCATGAAATCATCAAATCTGCAAGATAATACAAAACGCAGCAATAATTATGGCAATCATATGTGGCAGTTATAAAGTAGCGCTATTAGTGAATAAAAATATTTTATCTATATGATTTGCTCCATAGGGTATATTTCATAAATCTTTTTCAATCTTTAGAGTGGACGCTAGGAGCGATGGTGTATTTCCATCAAAAGACCTGCAAATCCAGTGGGAGTGGTGTGGCAACTTCATCTATTACCTTACTTGTTGTAGCTATCCTTTCCATGTACTGTAACAATTAAATTTTCATATAGGTTATGTTTAGGTAAGATCTTCAAATATTTTTTGATATTTAACGGAAATTCCATTGTTTCAGAGAAAAGCTTGATGTTTTTGTATTTATATTCTATTTGGAATTGTTATTTGTATTATACGAATTAAATTCTGCAAAAAAACTGCTATTACAACATCAATAGATTGAAATCTCTTATTGCTATAAAAATGTTTTTGTTGATAATTCTGAAGGTAATCTCAAATGTTTTCAACTAAATTTTAGGAAAACATTTTATGACGTTTTGAATGTATTTTATGTAGAAATTATTACACTTCATAATAGGCATGCAAACTAATGTAGATGTTGTTAACCCAGAATTGTTCTACATCATGATTGTGGTAAATTTATACCTTTTGTATGTAGTATGCGTTACTATACAAGTTTATGGTATAACATAAATTAAACGGTGTAACTATCTATCAGTTTCTTATTTAACTTATAACCAATAAACTGTAAAAACGAGATTTTTAGTTAAAATTCAGTAAAACCGAATGAATTATTACTAGAGTTTAAACACGTTTTGCCATAGTGTGACAAGCTATTAAAACACCCTGTAAACCAATGATTATATGTTTTTATATCTCAAAAGCATATTTATCGATTTACTAAAAGCTTTGCACAAAAACTAAAAACAGCCGATCAGTTATACTTTGTAAATATGACTCGTTGGTAGAGCTTGAATAGGGAGCGTAATTATAAGAATGTTAAGACTATTTTAGAAGCACGAACAAAACTAATTCCTATACAAACCGCATAGATTTCTCAATGTAAGTGTACTCATTTTTACGTTGGCATTTTAAAATGGTTTGATAAAAATCATATAAGGAACTTTTCTAACATCTTTCTGATACCATATGAATCAGCTAACATGTGGCACCATAAATGGTTCTAAGGAGTTCATTGGTATATATTTTTTACAAAAATGAAATTTGGATTAAGTTTACCCATGAAATCTATGATTTCATAGTGATCTATTTGAATTCTTTCCATGAAAAAACTCAACTCTAAATGACTTCATTGTAAATTAACAAAGTACATAAAACACCCACTGCAAAGGTAACTTTTTAAATAATTGAATTTCATTTGGTAGGATGAACTACCAAAAAAGAGTAAAAGTGCAAATTGAGTTTCGGATAATTTTTTTGTGTTTTAAAATAGAATTATGAAAGGAATAAAAAGGGTTCACGCAAGAACACTTAAGATGAATTAACACACACCCAAGATGAAATCAAAACCATAAATATTCACGTAAAGTAGTCGAAAATCAATATAATATAAACAAACACTAAGGTTTATTGAGAAACTTAATACACGAAGATTTTCGTAAGAGTATCTTACATTATCTAGCGAGACACTAGAAAATGTAAGATACTCTTACGAATAGCTTCGTGTATTAAGGTTCTCAATAAGGTTCTTAGTGTTTGTTTCTATTATATAAAACCATTTATGTCAACTCCTTCTGTCAGGTTCATGAATGATATATAATTATAGTACTACATCAAAATCAATGCGGGAGTAACAGGATTTGTGATTGATTTATAATTAAAATCAGTCACAGAGATGGCGCTCTAATTAGTTTACGATGGTTTGTAAATTAATTAAGCCTGGGACTCTAGTCACGAGAACTTATGCTAGGTTGTAAATTAATAATATGCTTCGGATCGATTTTCAATATTGTTTGATACATTTATTGGAATTTAGATTTGAGATTCAACTAAAGTTATGACTCAGTTTGATATTGTAAATTACAGAATATTTTTGTGAATGAATTCTGATTTGGTAATTAGATGTATATTAAATTTTTGCCTTTTTATAAATATAGAAGTTAATTAATTTTTGTAAAAACTTCACCACAAGAGACAATATTATGATGAATTTTTTTACTCAACTAAAATTTTTGACAAACTCAAATTTGCCATAATTCATTAGTATACTTCCAAATGAGAACAGCTAATTAATTTTTTGGAATCATCGGGGATAAAAAATGATTGTTGTAAAATTTTTTTTTTTGATATATTTTTTGAACATGAGACTTCTACTGTGATTTTAGTATTGATAATATAACTTTTCAGTTTTTATATGATGCTTCCATAAAATTTGAAATCATCACTTAAAACGATTCTATTTGAAGATTATAAAACAAAATTTTGATAAAATAGCTAAACCAATAATTGATAATAAATGTCAAATCAAAATTAAATGGATTCTTTACTTATTATCCAATGTTTATGTTTGACAGGATACTCGCTAGTTGATAACATATGGTTGTCATTGTATTTACGAAATGTAGTCGAGAAATTTGTACTTTAAATGTCTTGGTTCTTTTTTGAAATGTTATTTTTGAGTATCATCAAATAAAATTTTTTTTTTAGAATATTAAAAAATTCAATTAATTATCTTGCACTGTATCTGACGCTTGACTCAAAATCAAAAATTGATGTTAAACACATGATCAGATATTGAGTCATATTTTGCATTGGAAAAATTTCTCTTCATTTTTCCAAGCTGAAAAATAAAAATTCATACTAAAATATTTAATTTTCAACCAGAAAAAATTATCAATATAACATAAGTTGAAATTGACACATGTAAAGCTTCATATTAACATATATTGAAGAGTGTGGTGCTTTTCAAAATAACCCAAGCTTTTTCATATTGTTTTGCATTAAATTTTAGCAGCAAAAGACTGAAATATATATTATATAATTATTTACTAGCATTGATAAAATTTATATAATTTATCATAAAGTTAGAATATTTGCATTCATTCACACTGCATTTTAATGAATGAAAAATTTTCAAATCAAAAGATTATAATTAATAATAGATAAAAATAAAAAATTTTAAAAACTTTAATAACTTCAAATCCCTTCAAGATATTTATTTATATACACTACAACTTATGAAAATGTAGCCCTTTTTGAGCATAAATTAATATTATAAAACAATTATACGCAAAAAGTCTGCGCAATATCTTTACAAAAGAAATGAATTTGAGCTCAACTTAAATATATGAATTTTATACTAAAATTTGATTTAAAAGGAAGTTAATATCACCCTTAGTTAAACGATCAAAATCCAACTTGTGTTTTTAAAAGCTTGTGAGCGTGTGTGTGTTTAAGCTGTCATCCTCTTTTTGTTGAATGCTGTTTTATAACTCAATTTAAAATTTACTTATTCTCTCAGTTATTCTTCAAATATATTTTTTTCGAATTAAATTAATTTTTATCAAATTTTTTTTTTGTTTTTCTAATTTTTCAATATTTTTGCTTTTATTGGAACTTATATTTTTGAATTATGAATTTTTTTATAATTAGTTTTAAATTGAGAAACAATAACTCACCTGATCCAAAAGGGATGGTGCATTTTACTCTCTTTGATTCTGATACAACAATCCCGGTAATTAATATATTGATACAACACATTTGAACCAAGATGTATTTATCTAGTACTAGTAAGTTATACCTCGTAAACCGACGTTAAACTTTGGGTTAAACATTAATAAAAAAATAAATCCAAAATAATAATTAAATAATAAAATTAACTCAAATAATACAATCAAAAACCCTTGTATACAATAATATATATAATGCAAAAATAATAAAAATAATTAAGCTGAACCCTGGAACAACAAAAGGACTCTTCAAATCAGATTAGCCTGAGTGATCGCAGGTCTGCACATAGGTGTGAAGGGAAGCACGCTTGTGTGCTTCCAAATGCCTTGTCAAACTCAGTCGTTTCAATTAGCGATGGATTAAACATATGCCTTTTAATGCTTTTTAATAGTTTTTCAGGGTATTTATTTTGAATGGCTTTCTTGTGTTTTGAGTGGTACATTTTATTTTACTTGTTTTTATTGAGGGTAATAGAAAAATGGTCTTAGTTCTGTATTTAACTCAGGAATTTCTGTAATGAACTAGAATGAAGCTCAAACAACTGATATCGGGCATGAATCGAATAAGTTGAAGATTCAACAAAGGTTGGATAAAATCAACATTTTAAACAAAAACTTCAGAGTAATATCACATATTAATTTTCATGAAATTGATACTATGATAAAACTAATGAATGGTTTACCTTGATTGATTCAGATATATAGATCTGTCTCATATATAACATGATGATGTATATCTCAAATAAATGGCCATTCAATGAAACCGACTTGGTATGTCTGCTTCACAAAACTAAGCTGTAACAATAAGTATTTTGAAGTTTTAAAGCATGCAAAATAACTTTTCATTACTACCTCCATTTTTCAACAATAATTATGAGAATCTCAACTATAACAAGTCATTTTGTAACACTAAACAACCATTTTATTCGAAGCCATATTCTGAACAAATTTGTAAAGAAAACACCTTGCAACACATTTATTACACGAATGAAGATTCAAACGAAGAGCACAACACACACCAAGATAACTCATATGCCGGCCAATACCAAAGCCAATACGAGAGTGATTCGACATTTTTGGCGAGTAACCTATTACGAGACTTAAGAGAGCAAGCCGATGACTTTAGGAGTAGTCATCCCGATCACCTCTTTTCTTCAATCAACCACACTACTAGCAACTCTCACTACCAACTCGAATCTTCCTATAATACTACGTTCCATAATTATAATTCAACATTCCATCCGTACGAAGAGTGTGCCAGCTCTCAGCATTTGCAGCGGTCCAATGATAAAACTTCTGATCTGACTGACAAAAAGACATATTCATCTGATGTAACGGTAGACATTGAAAGAAAGAATGAAAATGTTGCTAATAAAGAAGCTGTGTCTTTCAACAAAACCAACGCTAGTCTTTGTGAGAATAATGGTTTGGTTAATGAACTTGAACAAAGCAACAAAAAATTTGAAGAGAAACTTAAAGCAACTGAAAAAAATGAAACTTCTTGCTATCAAACTATTTCCAGTCAAAAATCACTGGTAGAAAAGGAATCCAATGACAACAATGTAGAAATTGACATGGAAAACAAGAAAGCAGGTTCTTTTGTTGATAACATGAATCCCTCGAAAAGTAACAATGATACTAATAACGAACAAAGAAGCACGGAAGAAACCGAGAAAAACAGCATTCAATTGAATGGAAACAATGTTGTCAAAAAAAGCAAAAAAGATAACAAGCGAAACTGCGCAAAGAAAAGTATGAAATCAAAAAATGCGGCTAATCGAAATGTTGAACTCAACAACAAAGTTTTTACAACATTCAAAAACAATAAAGACTCTGAAAATGTTGAAAATAGCAATCACGGCGAAGCTAATAACAATTTGAATATAAATAACATCAATGAAAAAAGAATACCTGATAAATGTATCCGTTTCAGTACGAATAATCTTAACGATATAGCTTCTAGTTATGATAATATTACCAACAACATAACCAATAAACTCAGTATTGATTATAATAACTTCAACAACCTAAACATCACCAACAATGATCAAAACACTAACTTAAACATTGATTTTGAAAGTCAGAAAAACTACGCAGAACTGCAAGTGATGCCCAGAAACAATGCACCCCAAACCCTGCAGAGCCACCAAGACATATACTACCCCACGGCTATTTACCCAAGCAGTTATTCTGACGTGTACCACAATACCCAATCGAACAATTACTTCAACACTCACCATAACAACCACTATTTTCAAAGCCAACCGCATTGTGACTTCCCTTCAGAAAATAACTTTTACGATAATTTTTATGACTATTCAAAGTATGACTTTTATTCTTCTTATCAACAGCAACCAAACTTCTTCAACATGTCTCAACAACCATATATGTGCAACAGTTATTACAACTACTACAACACCTACCCTATGGACGACCCTTACAATGACTGCAACAAATCGGAGGTGAGTTGGTATCTTCAAAATAATAATGTGTTTTGAATGCAATTTTCAACTCAAGAAAGTTGACGTTCTTTTAATTTTTCTTTAGAAATAAAATAGTTTCTACTCGAATTTATCAAACTTTAAGTAGTTTGGAAGTATTCTTTCGAAGCTGAATAATTTAAATTTCAAGAAATTATTTGAAGGTAGGTATAACATGGAATCAAAATACTAGCAAAATAATTTATGAAATATTTTTCTTAAAAAGCTTTCTTTCAAAAGCAAAAGCATATCATATATATTTTGATAAAATAAAGCTATAATTTTTGAAGTTCCATTCTATCATAATAGATTCGTATATTCATTTCCATAAATAGCCAACTTCGCCAAAACTGCTTGAGTCTTGGAATTCGTTTGAAGAAAACTCATAAATTATATGAAAACTTTTGAAAATGTTAAAACTTTAATTTACAGAGTATTTTTATAATTTGTGTGTTGTCATATCAAACTTTGTTCTTTATAAAAGATTGAATATTCAATTTGTATATTCCTATATTAATAATATTCACATAATATTTATAGCTATTCATTTCTTAATGTTAGGATCTAACAAAAACTTCTCGCTATTGTATTTTACTGTAAACCAATGTTAAAGAAAAAACAGAATCTAGTCACTCAACCATCAACAGACTTCTTGTGCTTTCGAAGAAGACCACAGTGCAGATGAAGAAGGCAGAACAATGCTGCTCAAGAGGCATGCCACACGGATCTACCCTTGGATGCGCAAGGCTCACCTTGGACATGGTTTGTGTCTTTTTCAAAGGTTAATTGATGTAGAAGAAATAGTTGGTAGTCTAGGAATTTTTGAAGTTGATCCTATTGTAGCTGTATCCGTTGCTGTATAATGATACACAAAGATGCACAGACAATAGTTGAACTCCGAAAATAGAATATATTTTGAATATCGAATCAATACAGAAAGTAGAATGAATGGTGACTCAAAAAGAACTAGAACTTCCTATACGAGGCACCAGACTTTGGAGCTGGAAAAAGAATTCCATTTCAACAGGTTAAAGATTCTTCTGTTCAGATTTTCATTACTATTTTTCAATTAAAAACTTGGTTTTGATGTTTTATTGAAGGTTTTTAGAATGAAAATATATTTTTATAGTTTTCCACTAGTTCAAAATCTAGCGTAATATAATTATCTCTTACTAAATATATACGTTCATTTTGACAGATTTTTTATTGTGTCACTTTAGAGAAATCCTTCTATATTTGAGTGAACACAATTTTATTTAAACCAATAAAAGATTCAATAAGTTCAAAATATTTCCAAAACACTATTAATTCTGGAGCTTCACAATGAAATTCGGGGTCACAGGAGATAGTGGTTTCAAAATTAAAAAACGATTTTGTGTGCTACTTGAATGCGTCCTTTTGCTTTCGTTTATATTACTGTATATTCACGTATTAGATCTTTGAAACACTTAATTAAAATCTACCTTGTTTGAAATTTCAAAAAGCCCCTTCCAACGAAAATATTAATTTTAATTGCAAATTAAATTTTTTCAAAACTATTTTCAAAGCTCCTATAACAATATGAAACTAAATAAATGGTACATGTCATATTTACAATGAAGCAGTTCAAAACGTTTAAAGCCACTTTCCCCAAACAGGTACTTAAACAGGCGAAGGCGTATAGAAATAGCCCACAATTTGATACTGAGCGAAAGACAAGTAAAGATCTGGTTTCAAAACAGACGTATGAAATGGAAGAAAGACCACAAAGACACGTGGCCAGCAGGACACAGTCACCATTCTGACTCATCCTCTTCTCCCAGCCAAAGTGCTGATGAAGCCACTCAAGATGTGAGTACTGAGGCAACTACAACTACCAACAATGCCGATCCTGTTGACAACATAATTGATGAGGCAGTTAGTACTGAAGATGGGCCGTCTAATATCTCTCTTTAAATGGACATCATGTGTGAATACTGGAGAAAACAATATATTTGTGTTTGAATATTGGGTAAAAAAATATATAATTTGATTATTCTCGTTGTTTCATTCCACTTATAGACTTGGAAATTCAGCATTTATATTTGTTACTTTTATATCTGCATACGTGAATATTCATTCATAATGCATAGACTGATTGGGCATGAAAGTGATACAAAGACTAGTTTAGAGCTGTTAGCTTGTTGTTTATTGCTTCTATGACTCGGCAATCAGGGTAGCCACATTTTTTTTCTTTTTCTTTTTTGAAAATATTTGTACATTTCAAAATGCATAACGGACAAAAGGGTAATTTTCCTAATGGTTTAGCTTTGTTTTTTTTGATATATTCAAATTATTTAAAAAATATTCTTTCATTATTGTTTTGTAATGTCTTCGTATTTTATTTCATCGGTGATGCAAGGAGACCAGGATTTGTTGTTTCAGTGTGTGTTCCAGTGTGTTCGAGTTTAGTCGTGTTGTTGTAGTGAATACAATTTTTAGTAAGGCTTTGATTCATTTCACAAACTAAAAAAATCAAAAAAATAATTTTCCCATAATTTTTAAATTTAAAACGTAAAAACAGACTATTTTTTTAGAAATTTTAAGTATATATGTAACAAAATAAAATGAATAAACTAAAAGAAAAATGATTGCGAAAGAGAAAATGCGCATACTTAAAGTTTTATTGCAACGATATCATAGTGCTTATTATAATATTGAAATCTCGATCAATACCCCATCTATCATCTCATGCATTCTTTTTTGCTTCATTCTCCCTGTGACGTGGATAAAGAATACCAAGCTTACCACATTTATATAAAAAAAAAAGTTATAAAAATTATAAGCAATAATTAAAAAAAACATCAAACCAAAAAAAAATGAACAAAAAGTATAAAAATGTCTACCGAAACAACGCACAAATCCTCTAAACAAAAAAGTTTGAGAGGGAACCGAAGGAGGGTGATGGACGGAAGACTCCACAATGACGTGACAAGCAGAGCGAATAAGGGCAGCTAAGGGGGGGAGATTCATCATACTGGATGGAAGAGACCCTAGAGATCTGTGGAGAGGTGGTTCGATAGATAGATGGACAGATGGATGAGCGCATGCATGCATGATGGATGGATGAGTGCATGCATTCATGGCGGATGCATGTATGAGTGCAAGCATGGATGAATGGACGCGTGGGTGGATGAATATATCGAGAGGTAGAAAACTTTAAAATTGGATGGGTGTAGAAACTTCTATATTTATTGATAGATAAATGCATGGTGGTAAAATGCATTAATAAATGTAAGAATAGAGGCATGATTGAATCGTTGAAAGAAATGAGTTTATGAAAGAATAGAAAAAAGATGGATGAAGAAAAATTTTGAAAGAAGTTGGATAAATATTGATTTAAAAATTAATTTAAAACAGAAAAAAATATTTCCAATGAGAATCGTGAAAAACTTCAACTTGGCCAATTATTATTCATAAAAAAACATACAAAAATCATTGAAAACTTATGGAAAAAGTATGTATGGTGCTTGAGATAAGAAACTTGGATGAACAGGGTTGGTTGAGAATTTTAATCATTCCATCCGTTGTTTCTCGTCTGATTTCCTTGTCTTTTCAAACGTACAACATTAATCTTCATCATAGCAGCGAGAGAGGGCTTTGGAGAGAGAACTGTGGGAGAGTTTATTAAAAAAACAAGAGAGGATCAGACATTCTAGTTTTCTTTTATATCAATAGGATTTATTTTTAGTTTGATTATTATTATTTCCGATTTCTCAATATTTTTTGTGAATTTTTAAATACTTATGACTGAATAACTATTCATAAACGTGAATAAATAAAACTGGTTTATGATAAAATGAAAGCATTTTATATTTAAAAAAAAAAGTAAAATAGCGCACGAACTTCGAGATGAGCTTGCGATTATAAGCTTAAAACACGACAATCACAAAATCCCACTGCAAACACAAGCCAAAAACCTCCATGAATATATAAAAAACAATGAAATCAAATCAGTACATGTTGCAGATCTTGCGTTTCAAAAATTGAGAACCCATGTTATTTCATTTTTTTACCAATAAAATAAAGATTATACAAAATATCTTTGAAAAGTATAGTACGTTCCAGTCCCATCCAAAATCCTGCCATGTATGCAAAATCAGCAATAGACACAGCTTTCCAAAACAAATTGTTTCATATTTATTTTCTGATACTCAAACTAATTATTCAGTTTTAAACACACGATACAAATCTTATAACGGTAAAGACACAACTATGTGCTATATGTAGGGGCATTAGGACAAGTCTTTTCAGATAATGAATATCTGGAGTCGCACGATACCAACACTACAGTTCTGGCCAGATTTCACATCACGCTCTGTGATTTTCTAATTAAAAGCTTTTAAGGTCTTTGTTTTATTCCTACGAGTTTCTATAACTAGAGTTTTATATTGTTCGTTTTGTTTTCATTACAATAGTCACATTCTGAATTTGGTTTAATAGTTTGATACTAAAAAAGAAACCAAAATGTGATAGTATTCATAAAAAGCAAGATTAAATTAAATACAAGCATAATTAGCAGTGCAAGCCACATGTAATAGAAGCGAATCATAAAACACTTGAAAGCAGAAAAGATGTAATTATAAAAATAGCTCCAACAGCGGCGTTCCGTGATTTTTTGTTTAATAATGCTTGCATAGTACTCATACGTAAAAAAGTTTTTATTGACAAACTCGGAGCTATCACTTATTTCAATGTATATATAAAACCGTCTAAAAATATGAATTGCAAAACAATGAAAAAACAAATAGTTTGTATTGAGATGAAATATGATTTTTGTTAAGGACATTAAGAATTGTATTTAGACACATTCTTGCATAATTTATTCAAGGATCGACAAAAGGCATGAGCTGAGTAGGAGTAGGTGGAAATGATTGATGGATGGATGAAATGACGGATAGATGGCTTCGTATTGCAAAATGGAAGTATATTAATAGAAAATAAAAAGTTGTTAAAAACACGCAAAATGATGGATGGAATGAGGACAAATAATTGAATGAATGATCGATGGAATTTTTATTGATGCCTGAAGAGACTCAATCGGTATTTGTGTTTTTTTACACGCAAACACATGCTTACACAAACGTGAATAAATGAATTATTATAAGTATATAAGGAGTATTGAGAAGCATATAATAGGTAGGGTATTATGCGACCGTTTGATGGGACTATTATAGAGGGTAAAATGAGAGTTGGTCACTGAATAATTCCCTTAAATGTTAATAGTTGATCAAAAAATTGTTTAAAGAGATAAATGAATAAAAAGATTAAAAAAACCAGAAACATTTCATAACATCATTCGGCTTTAAGTTTTCTTTTGTTATCCTGGTTTGGTCTACGACGAATCTGACATCTTAGCTTTTCAGATCTCTTTTGTCATCTAGATGAAAGACAAGTTAAATGAGGGCAACCCTACGAAGGGTGTATAAACTCTAAATATACTTGGCAGAGAATTTGAATAGTACTTGGGAGAATAATTTTCATGTTAACTAAAGAAGCGAAAACGGTTAATTTGAAACTCTTTGTTTCGACAAGCACGAGAAAAAAGCTAGAAAAAAACGAGAAAAAAGTTTATGAACGAAAAATTATCAGAAACAATCTACAAACGATGTTTCTAAGAAAATTTACTGAGTACAAATAAAATATCTAAAAATCACATAAACGAAACTACATAAAACTAGATAATTAATTGAGAATAAACTTGAAAAATAAATAATGAAAATGCTTTCTGAAATAAATTATTCAAAAACATAAGTTGAAACAATAGTAGGCACGTTATGCTTGGTGAGACGAATAAATTATTAAAAACAGGCTCGCGATTATGTCCAGGTTCTGTATCTGTGTCTATCTGTTTTGATCCTTTTTATCACATGTTTCAATGTATTTTTTGTGGTTTAAGTCTTGTTTTTGAAGGATTTTGGAAG
The DNA here is from genome assembly GCA_964035795.1 of Pterobdella sp. o SKG-2022. NCBI lineage: Eukaryota > Metazoa > Annelida > Clitellata > Hirudinida > Piscicolidae > Pterobdella > Pterobdella occidentalis. The sequence goes on from OZ038322.1 coordinate 22,346,046, forward strand.
ATTCATTATTATGTTATACATAAAAAAATTTTATATCTTGGGAAATTTAATAAAAATTTTATATTGAAATTTAAGCCAATTGATTTAAAAGAAAATTCTAATTTATATAATAATAAATAAACAAAATTTGTAGTGTTTACATTATGTACTGGAGAAGCTCAAAAAATGATAAAATCGATGTTGTAAAAAAATATTTTGAAATTTCTGAATGGGAAATGAATGAGTTTAGTTTTTTATTACATAAGTTGTACTCTTACACAGAATAATTTAGTTCATGTATAATGTAGAATTAATATTGCAGTAAACTGACTAAAAAATTCAATAACACATAGTGTACAATATACCGGTTTGAATTTTTTTTACATATCGAAATCAACGGAAAGATAACGATTACTAGCAATTCCACCGTTTACATTTTTAGACGTGAATATTTGTTATTACAGTAATGAGAAATTAATTATTAATAGTTGGAAATTTTAAAGAAACACTATAAATGTCAAAATATTTCGCCATAGTTTTCCATGCCTTATTGTATTTTGACATTTTTGATCGTTTGATAGTTGAAACTTTTTTATACAAAAAATTTTATTGATATAAAAAACACATGATTTAGTATTTCTGTTTCACTTAGTTTCACTTTTAAATTTATCTGCAATGAAATCACTTGCTGAAATGTAAGAATATAATTTTGAAATCTGAGTATAATTTTTAAATAAAATTAAATAACCTAAAAATAAATATGTGAATAAAAAATCGATATATTAAATAATGAAAAACTAAAGAGAAATCGCTGAATGAAATGATGAGAACAATGCTGGTATCAAATATCAAATGTGACTGTATGAAACAAATAAATACTAAAAATAACTTGGAACTGAAATGTGGATGAGTATAAAAAGATAGAAGGATGAACGGAAAAAATTTTTAAAAGCACAACCAGATGAATGAACGAGAGATATGAATGGATAGAAGGATGAATGGAAGAAAATGAAAGAATACAGGGATAGAGGTAAGGGGGATTGCAAGTTATGAAGAAAACTGTCCCGACTGGAAATTTGACGTTGATAAATAGTCTTTGGAGATGATGATGATGAATATTATTATTTTGTATTTTTATTTTCACTGAAATTCCTGGTATTATCTTTATTTTTAGACTTTCAGAATTCAATCCACTTTTAATTTCATCAAATATTTTTTTTTCTGTTATTCATCAGCTTTAAATTTTTCAATCGCTAAAAGTTTCTCAACTTCTCCAATATCATTTTATTTGGAAATGTCAGATACTGGTTTTTCTATATCTTTAAAAATTTCAAAAAAATTTTATATCGTATTTCAGCGCCTTACAAATGAGAGTTATTTCATCATTGTTACCCACTCCATACATTCTTATATTTCAAATATAAAATACAAGCTAACCTTAAGAAAAATTTTTATTAAAATCTTAATTTTGAAAATGTGGAATATTTTTTGAATTGTATGCATACTTTCTTCATATAATTATATAGGTATCTGATATTATCCGTCTCATTCACTTAAGTTATTGAAAAATGATTGATGGGTGAAAATGTGAGATTATAAGAAAAAGGTGTGCCAATGTGTGTGACTTTATTTTCAATACTAAAACAACTTGGAATTAAAAGGTTTAGAAAAAAATTTTTTTTTTCAGCTAAAGAAAGCTTTTTATGAATTACACTAAAACAAAAAGAAATAAAAGATTTGAAAAGTATAAAAAAAATGATTCTAATAAAACAATAAAGACCGGATGACAAAAGATTATGTGATTAAAATATAAAAAAAACTGCAACACCCTTGATGAATGGCTGCAGACTTTTGCAAGCAGTATATGCACTCCTATTCAACTTCTGATACACGCATACATATTTGATTAATATTAAAAGTCATCTTTAGATCCATCTGTATACGGTTGTTTCCAAATATGATTGCTAATAACTTGATTACTTGAAAATATAAATTCATACATACGAATCTTTTAAAGTCGAACTATAACGTAGTTTTATTTAAGAATAATATGTGTAGTATCAGATGAATTTCAAAAAATTCTCAAAGTAAAAAAGCCCAATATAATTACTATTATATGCATAAAAATATTTTCCCCAAGCAACAATCCATATGTGATAAGCATAAAACAAAAACACACACACACACACACACACAACCACCAATCCAAACACAAAAACAAGCGAAAAAACGTTGGACAAAGTTACTTGGTCAATCGATCAGATGTTTGACACGAAAAGTGCCACGGCGATGGAAGCAGTGTATTTGGCATTCCATAATCAATTGCTAGTTTAAATAAAAGTCTTTGACGCCTTTTATGCATTTTTAATTGATTTACTTTTACTTTCTTCTTATTTCTTATTCAAAATTTTTTTTCTTTTTTTGTTGTTATTATAACTGTCATTCATAGCCACCATAATCATCATCATCCCACCATCATCATCATCATCATGACGAATCGTCCCATCAAAATCTCATCACCCATTCATCATTTTTTAATTATAGACCTATTTATTATCTTTCAAAAAGTATTCATGTATTTCACTTGGAGTGTTCTGACGTGTCTTGTTGATTGATAACCATGCCACTCAAATCATTCAGTCGCTGTAATAGTTTGTAGCTACTTCAGTAATAGTTTTAATGAAACTAACTTATTCAATTGTTTTTAGCGTAGTAGTATAGTATAACTTTAATATATAAATAGCTAATTTTGATTTCTTATCATTTTTATTTTATAATAATAATTTATAATAAATTAAACTTCATTTAAGTTAAAATTTTAGTTTGAATATTAATAATTTTATTTTCGATGAATTTAGTTTGTTTTAGATAAATTTAAGCTATTTTCTGAGTCAAGGTTAGTTTTTGTTCTATATATTTTAAAAAACCAAGAATAGGTAATGCAAAATATGAATTTAATTATCTTTTATGGAAAAACTTTGAATAACTTTAAAAACATGAAGCCTAACCAAAAAGCATCTATTATTTCCTTATCAATTCAATACATCTTTCTGATGTCATACGAAGTTTCACGTTATATCAATACAATCAAAGCCACAATTTATAGAATTTGAAGTAGTTTCTATATTATGATTAAATTCTAAAATGACTCAAATTAACATTAAAAGTGGAAATATTCCATGAGTAAAAAATGTTTGAAAGTTGATGTCGTTGCGTTGGACTTATTGACGATTGGTACTTGTTCATTTTTCCATTCTCCCCGCAGAGAAGCCATTAATCTTCTTCAAAATGCTGCATACTTATATGCCCGACTCCCGTATAATCACGCCTAAGTCTCCTAGCTCCCTTTCTCTTCTTCTTTCTATCCTTCTCTATTTCTTGTTTATTTTTTTTATAAAATGAATTTTAAAACTTCTAAGTATATTTTAATTAAATTTCTTTTAAAAGTGTATTGCTTTTCAAGCATCAAAGCTTGCTCAAGCGGTATTTATCAACTTGCTTTTTTCATTTGTCAAACTTTTACTACCAAGCACCTATTGAATAATTTATAGTAATCCTTTTAGTGATTTTATTGGCCAGCCACTCCTGGGAATGAAAAGTACTTTGGTTAAATCTATTATTAATCAATTTCTTAAACTCAAAACACTATTGAGTTTTTGCTCAAATTAAAAAGCTTTTGAAGTCAATTGGAAGTAAAGGTAGAAGTTGGCTGCCATGAAATTTCATTTAATTTTGGAACTTATGAAAAAAACTAACACGAGAAATCTGATTATATCTTCGAATTGTACAAACTTATACATTAAATAAATATTTCAAAATTCATATTTGTATGATTTAAAAACCATTATTTAAAAAATAATTCAGAAATACTCTCAAAATTCCAATCAACAATATCAGCTATTTAAATAATTGAATAAGCAAAGAATAAATAATATTTAATAAAGTGTATTAAAGTGGAATAGATCGGTGGAGACAATTCTGATTGATGCTTTGATCGATTGTGCTGCAGTCGACATCCGGCCTAACAAGCTCTCTATCATCATCGATGGTGTGTTCTTGTGCTAAGCTCATTGTTGATATTTTCCACTCTTTAATAATTTATTCATCTTTCATAAATATTTTATTTTTTTTCCTATCTCACCGGTTTATTCTCAAGTTTTTTTCTAGGAGTATGTATGTCGCGTAAAGTATAAAACTCATAACGTTATTTCGGGAATTTAAGTGACCACTTTTAAGATTTTTATATAAATGTATTTATAGAAAAAAAATTCAGTTTTTAAACACAGTGTATTACAAAAATTTGACTCAGCTTAGGGCCAATGTAGTTAAGTATTGAGTTTTACATTTAGTTCGTTATGAATGAGGATTTAAAAGATTCAATTTATTTAAAAAACTTAATTTTTGATGATTAAGCCTTATCTTAAAATTTTTGCATTGACTTGAAACGTGTTATTGTGTTGAAATTTATCAAGTTATAAATATCTGTGCATTTGTTTCACAATTTTAACTTATTAGCCTTCTGAGCGATGCTAAGAGGCGCTATATAATTATTTCACATTATTATTATTATTATTATTTAAAGTTATGTGAAATATTGAAGCAAACTTGAGAAAAATAATTTTTCAAGTATTTTTCATAAATATTTGAAATTATTTTCAAGCTTCATACTTATAACACGTGATATGGACTAATTACACTTTTAAGATATAACTGATAGTTAATTGTCACTCGAAAAATTAATTTTTTCATAACCATTAGTATAATCATTTACTGTTAAAACATTTTATAAATATTTTTAGAGTTTTTATTGATTTATGAATTTCTGGAGAAACCTGGTAACTTTCTCGGTGAAAACAACTTCTACTTTACGATTGAAAAATGGTCAAAACTAATTTTTTTTAACTTAATTAGTATACATTTATCGTAGAACTTTTCCCATGCAATGTAGGCATGAGTTCGATTTTTGAGGAAATGTACTTGAATGACACGCCACATTTCAATTTTGGTCATATCTCCGTTTTAACTATTAGTAAACGAATGTTGAATACACAAAGTTTAGCTTTTTATAATTTTGAATAATCACAATTATAAGGAATCTTATGGGAACTTTCAAATGTAATTAAGACATTTAGATGATGAACAAAACTTTTTTTTTGAACGAATTATTTTCAACTTACTTGATTTTTCGTTTTTTCATAAAGTCTTATTTTATTTTAATTCGCTTGGCTTTGAAACTTATGAAGTGATTTCAAAATTATTCATAATTGAATCATATAAAATCATCTGACAAAATTTTTGAAATTGTATTTATTTTTAATTTTACTTTATTGGTATTCTTAATGATAAAAACTTTTAAGAATAACTATCCAATATCTTTAAAAGTTAACCTAACTCTTAGCCGCAAGAACTTGTTACATCATTGAAAGTTGTCTACTCATTCAATATGTATAAAGCTTGTAAAAAACTTAATCAAATAAAAATATTCAAAAGAGCAGCTCATACACTAGCAAAAAAGCAACAATGGGAAAAAGGTCAACAAATCCACAATTATACGGTCATTTCCCAGTTACCAGTGCCAGAAATGGATTTACATGCTATTCATTTAAAGCACATTTCTGGTGCTGAACATCTTCATGTTAGCAGACAAGACAGTGATAATGTATTTGGGGTGGCATTCAGAACTCCTCCTACTGATAGTACTGGAAGTCCTCATATACTTGAACACGTGAGCTTGTGTGGCTCAAAAAAGTATCCAGTTAGAGATCCGTTTTTCAAAATGCTTACACGCTCTCTTTCAACTTTTATGAATGCTTTTACTGCTAATGATTGGACAATGTATCCTTTTTCCAGTCAAAATAAAACAGATTTTTCAAACCTCTTGCAAGTTTATCTTGATGCAGCATTTAATCCACTTCTTCGAAAACAAGATTTTTTGCAAGAAGGTTGGAGGCTTGAACAAACAAAAGATTCCAACTTTGTTTTGAAAGGAGTTGTGTACAATGAAATGAAAGGAGTGTTCAGCAATCCTCATCAAGTCTTTTCAGAAGCCACCCTCAATCATCTTCATTCCACAGGAACCTATTCTTTTGTTTCAGGAGGTCATCCAAATCATATACCTTACCTGACATGGAAACAGTTGAAAGATTTTCATGCCCACCATTATCATCCAGCAAATGCTTGTTTCTTCACATATGGAGATTTTCCACTTGAATCTCACTTAAACGCCATCAATGAACACCTTCTTTCTCAAAAACACTCATCACCTTCTGCTCCCATAAAACCTCAACAACGTTGGTCAAAACCTCAACGAGTGCACATATCATGCCCTGTGGACCCTCTTGCTCCAGATGTGGATAGTTCATGCATGGTTTCTGTTAGTTATTTCATAATTACTGCTATTGCTTAATATTCACAAGCTTATTGAAACCACAGGCAAATTATCTCTTGTGTGATATAACAAAGGCACAAGAATGTTTTGAATTGTCTTTCTTGTCTACTCTTCTCACAGATGGACCTCAGAGTCCTTTTTATAGGTGCTCAATTCATTATTTTTTACTTATTCAAAGTTTTTCAATAGTTTGAACTTGAAGCTTGATGCACATTATTTCACCAGTTTTTACTTTAAAGTTACTATTTTGACAATTTTTGATTTCATCAGAGGTCTAATTGAAAGTGGCTTGGGGGCTGATTATAGTGCTGGCACAGGCTTCTCCAATGAAGCAAGAGACACAAGCTTCAGCATTGGTGTTCAAAGATGCCATAAGTATTCATGTTTTATATGAGGATTTATTTTCCTAGATAATGAAAGACTACTAATATACAAATGTAAATGACTACAATCAAGTTTTTAGTAATAAACTCCATGCTAATGGTAAATTGACTCTCTTATCAATCTTTCACAGTTTAAAACTCAATAGTGATGCATATCAATCTAATTTTAATCCAATTAGATTATGCTGCTATATATGTCCCAGTAACTTGAGTTGACATAATAAGAAATAATTTAACTAATAATTGACAAAACAGAACAAAGATCGAAGATGTGTTGAGTGTTATAGAGAAAGTATTCAAAGAAGTGGTAGACAAGGGTTTTGAAGAAGATCATGTCAATTCAGTACTGCATAGGATAGAACTGTCTCTTAAACATCAGACTGATCAGTACGTTTATTCACTATCATTATATTCATGTTTACCACATTTTCTCTTTGTATATTTCTATCTTTATTTATCTACTCATCTATTTACTTATTTACCCATTTCATAGAACCATTTTGAATGTTGAGTATATTTAAGAACACTGATAATTTTTATTAGCATACGAGGCTTTTTGTTTAAAAAAGCTTTGTACCTTATTGGAGCTAGTGAAAAATCGCTGAATGTTGTTATTGAACCAAGAACTTTCATGGATCTGCAAGGCTCAATCAATTGTTTTGATATACATAGAAAAATTGTATAAGATTTAAAAATTTATTTTATTCAAGTCTGTTTGAACGAGTGCTGAAATTTTCATTATGACTGTTCAAAGGTTTGGTTTGAAGTGTCTGTTATCATTGATTCCTGCTTGGAACCATGGGGCTGAACCTTGCCATCTTCTCAATGTTTTTGCTAATTTTTCAAATATTTTTATTATAGCTTGAATCATTAATGTACATGAATTTTTGTATTACTGAATCTTCAGTTAAACTTCATTCTATAGAAAAAAATATCATAGTACTTGTTAGCAAATAAATCAAACTTGCACTATTGACTGAATATTCTTTATGACTTCATCGCCAAATATCCTCACAGGTGAATCATTTTGTGAACGAGCTCAAATTAAAAATGCTTGAAAACCCAGGCTATCTGCAAATCATCACTGAAAAATACTTTATTAAAAATCAACATAAGCTTATACTTACCTCTCATGCCGATCCTCAATACCCCGAAAAAGAAGCTGAGAAGGAAACTGAGTTGTTGAAAACTTTGGTCGAGTCATTGTCTGAGCACAGGATAAAAGAAGTATGATTCTATAACAGTTTTTGAGTTTGTAGACATAAGAACAATCAGCATTAAGTATTATTTTTGCTCATTTAATATTAAATTGTTTCAGATAAACAAAGAAGCTGAAGAGTTATTGAAAGCTCAAGAGAGGAAGGAGGATGTGAATTGCTTGCCATGTTTGAAGGTGGAAGAGGTGGCGAAGGATCACGAGAGAGTACAGCTTAAAGAGGCTACTGTTGAGGGTTTCTTTGTTAACACTTCCTTACAAGCCACCAATGGGGTGACTTACTTGAGGTTGGTATTAGATGCCTCACATTTGAGCTCGAAATCTATGTCATATCTGTCTCTATTTTGTAATCTTCTCACTTCCATGGGAGCTGGTCATTTAAACTTCAGGGAACAAGCTCAACAAATGGAGTTGTTCACAGGAGGTCTTCATGCTTCCCCCCTCATTTCAGACCATCCTTCCCATCCAAACCAGTTGCAAACCGCAATACTCCTTTCATCTCACTGTCTTGACCGTAACGTTCCTAAAATGCTTGAACTTTGGAGCGACATTTTTTCATCTTTGTCTTTGACTGATCATAATAGGCTTTCAGTTCTACTCTCATCTTTGGCAGCGGATAGCGCTGCGGTACTTTCTCACAATGGCCACCGATTTGCGATGAAACATTCTTCCTCTTCACTCAACTATTACTTTCAACAAAAAGAATTTCTAGAGGGGGTGACTCAGATGAGGGCTATTAAACAATTCCTTAACATTCCTGTGGAAGAATTGCTTGAGTCAATAAAAGAGTTGTCAAATGAACTTCTTTCTAGTCACTTAGTGAGAAGTAGTTTGCATTGCCAGTCATCTTCGTTAGATGCCAATTTGAAAGCACTTTCGAATCTTTTTTGCAATGTTTCAGTTCCCAAAGAACAAGGCACAATATTTCTCGAAAAAGCTCAAAAACCAACGTATGTGAACACACACATCGAAGCTCCTTTTCAAGTTAATTATTTAGCCCGTTCTTTCCTCACTGTACCTTTCTCTCATTCTGATTATCCCTACCTCCGCATTCTCTCTCCTCTCCTTTCTTCAAAATTTTTACATAAGCAAATCAGAGAAAAAGGTGGTGCTTACGGTGGTGGTTCTGTAGCTACACCAAACGCCCTACAATTTTTTTCATACAGAGACCCCAACACATCAAACACATTAGAAGCTTTTTCGAATTCAGTCAATTGGGTTTGTGAAAGTTCTTTTAACGATGATGACCTAAACGAAGCCAAATTATCGGTCTTTTCGCAAATCGATAAACCAACTCCCCCTGGAAGCAAAGGTCTCCGAAACTTCTTGCATGGAATCACAGAAGATGAGTGGTCTCTATATAGGCAGCGTCTTTTGGCTGCCTCTAAAGATGACGTGGTGCGTGTGGCAGGGCAGTACTTGAAGGGGTCTTGCAGCAACACCCTTATTGGTCCTCCAACCTCATCCGATTATTGGAACCACAAGAACAAACTGTAAGGTTGTTTCGGAGAACTGTATAACAATAGATTTTTATACGTAATTTTGTGCCGAAAATAAAATATTGTTGACTACTATAGAAGTATAAAAGTTTTTGAAAAGTTTAGTCCATAATTTAATGTTGCAGCTAATTGATTTATCTCAAATTTTTCAAAAAATTTAAACGCTTTTAACCATTTATTGCCTAAAAACAAAGTTATCACTAAATGTCAAGAATATTATTTTGAGTAAAAACCTTCGATAATGCTTGAAGTCGAAATCTAAGATTATTATAACGATTGAGAGTGGCTTCAAAAGTGCTCGTCAAAATTTTTCATAGAAGAGAAATCGGTCGTGAAAACTATGTTGTATAACGATGTAGTGACATTTATTTTAATCGCTCGTTACTCTTTGATCTTTACTCACTATCCTTTCCGGCGTTAATTTTCTTGATAGCCTATTTAACTGTTTTTCTGGAGTTATTTGATCTAACTCAAAAATAAACGTTTGGAACGTCTAGCGTAATCTTTTGTATATAAAATAATACATGCTACAGTAGCGGAAATACTGAAGCAATAAGCAGACTTATAAGGACGTTAGAGAAAATTGAATAAACACCAAAACTGATGTAATTTTGCTGTTTGTGTGAACAAACAAAATGTAATGCCAATGCGGTTTTTATTCACTTTTCAATGGGTAATTGTCGATATTTGTAGGATAAAAGTTAATTTACAAAACAAACTAAGAAAAATAACTCGTAACCTGAACAAAGTCAAATGTGCAATTGTTGAATTAAGAATGAAATTTGAATTCAAACGAAATTTCAAAATGAATAGAATGCAATATCAAATGAACGATAGGAAATGAAGCCATCAGTAGAGAATTGTCAGTAGATTTTGTTCTATTTTTGACGCAAAACCATTACAATAGTTATTTAATCACTTTCCATTGTTAAGATTGATGGAAACTTTTAGTTGAGGCTTTATCTTTATGATAGCAAAAATTTGAAGCATTTTAAAACAAAAATTAAATATTTTCAAATTCAATATTCAAATAAAAACACTTTTTGCAGTTTATTTTATACCCGAAGCTTTTCTTTAAATTTAATGTAATTTCAATCAGATTATGATAGAAATATCAAGTTTCAACTAAAGTTATCATCGATATATGGTTTTTTATTATAAAGACTTTCATTCATAATAATATTGATAATTCAAAGTTAAAGAAGCAAAAATTAAAATTTTTCTTTATAAGCAAATCTAAAGCATCTTCAATTCACAAAGATGATATTGATCTGTTTCAACAATTAAGCTTCAATTTAAGCTAATTCACTACATGCTACTTTGAGTTATGACAAGAACTTGTATGTAACATTTTTCAAATATACATTTCAAAAATCAATGTTAAAACCTTGTATTATTGGTTGAATATTTATTCGTTTTTTAATGAAAGTTTCAAAACAAAAAGTCAACAAAAACAATAAAAAATTTTATTTTTAATACAAATTTTTGAAAATTGTTATTTGAAAGTATATTAAAAAATAAAACGATACTTATTTGCTCATCGAATAAAAAGAAGAAAGCAAAATTGAATAAACGATTTCACACTCAGGTCGTACTAGTGAACAATAGTGGCATTAGCGTCTCCTCACATTGTTTTTGCTTATTGAAAGAAAAAACATTATGCTCAAAATAGAGTATAAAGCTGAATAATTGAACTGGAAACCAAGAAATTTTTTCACACCGTCTTCATCTTTTCATTATTAACAACATCATTAGCTTCATTCACAAATACTCAAAGAAAATTCATTTGACAAAATGGACTCATTGAATGGTAAAAGGTTTTCATAAAATTCCATTTCACTTATATTGTGAGTTACAAGCCGTGAGAAGTGTGAATTGTTTTTATAAAAATATTTACGTGCTCATATTACTGTGTATTATGAGAATGTTTTTCATCCCAAAAATTTTGAAATTTATAATTATTTGGGATAAGTTTTGATTTTCACAAGATAATATTTTCGGATAACTGATAATTTCCTGCTAATGCTCAAAAATTTTTGTGCAATTAAAAAAATCTACCACAAAAGCTTGAGCAGCGCTCAACTACCCAAAATACATCGCCATTTGCAAACTTTATATTCAACATTTTGCTTCAATTTTCTTGAACGTCAATTCCCTCTCGTACTAAATGACTATAATTTTCGTCATTAAAATTATGAATCTCATTGATATTTATTCATTGTCACTCTCAATTGCCCTCCAACTATTATCCATATTTCTAACGGAAACAATAGAGTTTGGAGGAGAATTTGAGGGTATTTGTACAGGTTCTTTTCCACCATTGGGTTTAATATTTTCATTTCTGTGAAGAAATTTTATTTTTTCATTGTTTTCTTTGGTGATATTTTGCTGCAATTTTGCTTGCTGGAATTCTTTCATCTCATCTTGCGATTTGCTTGAATTTTGGTTGAAAGCAACAAGCTTGTGGGCAAATTTATGTGCGCCATTATTCAAATTTTCTGAAAAATTTCTTTTTGAAAAAGTGTAAATTTCTGAGTTTTGTTGATAATTTTGCTGCTGATTCTGGTAATGCTTGTGTCGTTTCAAATAATAGCTTTTCTCCTTGTTTTTACGCTTATCTTTTTCAGCTTTTTTCGTTTTGTAACGGTGATTTTGGAACCAAATCTTCACCTTTAAAATTAAAAATCTCTTTAGATGATAAACTTTAATAAAAAATTTCCAAAATTTTTATTTATTTTTTTTATAAGCAATGAAATCAGAACATTGGTTTCAACCAATACCTTTTAATCTCAATGTGTAAGTACTGATAAGTTTTTAAATACTCTCTCAACCATGTTGAACTATTGAACAAAAACACACAAAATCAACAAACATGAACGACTCTACACACTTGGGTGGGGCTGAGGCCTATGAAAGATGACACTTCATTTCTCTCTGATGAAGACAAATACTTCTGACGTCTGAATATTTTTTGCAGTTGTTGGATCTGGGATTGGTTGAAAAGAATTCTTCGTTTCTTGAAAGGGTATGGTTGAGATTGCAGGTGCTGATATAAATGTATGTGTGGAAGAAAGTTGATTGATGGATGGTTGAGAGATAAAAAGTAAAGCCGTTGATAATAAGGGTGTATTGAAGGAGAATGGACAGGGTTATGAATGAAATCAGTTGAAGTAGGTTGTAATATTGACTTGCAAAACTGAATGTTGTGTTTGAGTTGGTGGGACAGTTGAAATGGCGCAGTCGATTTCTGATGGGTCTCTTGGGGGAATGTCTTATTGCCAGTTTGAGCATCGAATACATGTTTTTGAAAACTTTCTGTTATAAAAACATTTGGTTCTTTGTATGTTTTCTCTAAAAATTCTTTTTCAAATTTGCAGTTTGGTTGGCCTTTTGCGAAATGTTTTTTTAAAAGATCTCCATCAAAAACGTCTCTTATTGCGCCAGTCTTAACGCATTCATCATGTATTATCGTTTGGGATATTTTTATTAAGTCATCGTACAACCTCTGATGGGTTTTCTGCAAATCTTGACTTTTAAAATTATTAGATAAAGTTGCATCAATCGATTCTTTCAGTATTTCATTCATCATGAAGGATTTCTTTGCCGCCATTATGTTCTGGCTGGGTGCTGTTGAAGGAGAAGGGTGTATATTTAAGAAGATTCAATGCTCGAAACTCTATTAAATATTTTCATCAAATGCTGAAGTACGATAAATTCATTTTTATCGTTTATTTTCAGGCATACAAACGCATTGAGCAATAATAATCTTGAAGTTATTTAAGTACTACTACTACTACTACTACTACTACTACTACTACTACTACTACTACTACTACTACTACTACTACTACTACTACTACTACTACTACTACTACTACTACTTCTAATTGTGAAGTTACGGAAAATATCATAGAAAACACTTATAGTGTTATGAGAGGGCAATCAGGCGTGATGAAAAACTCTCAACCATATGCTTGCTAAACTCTCTAAGCATGTTATCATTATATAACATAGTAACAGTGCTATTATTATGCATTCTAGTGTTTGTTTCATTGTCATGTGAAGGTTTCAATTGTCCGGTAGGTTCGTAGAACTTTTAACTTGATTGTACTTAATTCATTTCAGTTTCTTGGTTCAAAATTTTTCCAATAGAGGATTCTAAATGTCAATTTTAAAAAATTTTCAGCATCGTTTCAAAATTTTTTGATTTTTTTTTACTTTGAATATGATTTTCATAATTTACTACTTAACAAAAGTGTATGTTTTATGGTCTTATATAAAAAACGCTTATTTGAATGTTCAAAAAATTTGCGGTTTTGTATTTTGGTGCGATGATCATGACGTAATAAAATAATGGATTATTCTAGTTATATTTTATAAATGATAAACTTTCAGCAAAGTTATATATTATTTATAATTTTTTTTATTGAAAAATATTTTTAATTGAAAGTTATGCGTCTAAAAAAAGTTGAAAATAAATTTAAATTCGACAAAAAATTTGATTTCAATGAAAATAATCAGAAATATTATATTTGATAAGCAAAGATAACCTTTAAATAGTCTGACAACTTTAAAAAGAAAATTTTTTCCGAGTTGTGGTTTTTAAAAAATTGAAGTGCCCATGTATTTGAAGAAATACTTAAAAGACATACTCCACCTCTTCACAAGATCAATTCAACTGTTTCCATAACTTCAAGTACCTTATCCTTCTTCTATTGGCTTTTTTCCTTTTTAAGGAGGAGCTTAAGCTATCAATCATTTATGACTTCAAAGTACCTGTGTTCTAGTATAATTTTATAGCTTTTTGCTATTCAATCATTTGTTGAGCTTTTTAAGAAAAAATTTTGAGAATTATAATTAATGATTTTAATTGAATTATTTGATTTAAATGTATATATTCACGATAAAATTTTTCGCTAGTTATCTCGTTCAAACACTACTCACTAAAATATAATTTTTAACCTCAAAAACGTTTTAGCTTTTGCGAATTAGTGAAAAGATGCTGTAATATTGAGTGAATGTGATATTAAGTATTTAAAAATTTTTTTTGACAAAATAGATTTTCGATTGATATTGTACTATTTCTCTATGAAAAGCTTCGCGTGTTACGCTGATATATACTCCGTTTTTAACTGTATTATAAATTATAAACTTTTAAAATAAATGAAATGACACAAGGAAATCATAAGTTTCAGAATTATTTACCGCACTACCTTTTTTTCTACCGTAGTAATAAGAATTTTGACGATAACATCATTAAATGAAATTATTTTTATCATGAAAAGCGTAATTCGACCCTCAGTAAGCATATAATATGTAGATTCGGAACAAACAGTTTTTAAAAATTATTTAAGTAGTTAGTTTTCTTTAAAGCTTACTTAATTCATGAGTAGTGTGATGATGTGGTGAAAGTTTAAAGACGCTTTTATCTACTCCTGGAGACTCAAGATTTATGCATATCTATTTGAATCAAACATTTTTATCAACTGAATAATAATACGAAGCTTTTCGTAAATTGAACTCCCAATATCAAGTATACAAACTTGTAAAATATAATGTGAAATCAACTTACGAAAAGCTTCGTATTATTATTCAGTTAATAAGTGTTTGATTCAAATCGTTTTTGTTAATAGGTTAGTTTAGTTAATCATAAATTTATGCATAACTTCGCCCAAACATACAAGTTCCAGCTTCTAAAATTCCGGTATTATAATAACCGATGAGAATGCTTGAATAGCTAGAAGTGTTAATCTTTGTATGAGCATTTGAATGTCAAACATAAATGCCTACGCTGTTGATAGTTTGAAAAATTTATTTCGAATAATTGGTGAAAAAAACTTGCTAATCAAAATGAAGTTATAGAAAAGACATCAAGCATCCTTTTTATATTTGTTTTTATAAATAACTTGAAAAAGAGGCTATATTTTGATACTTTTTTTATTCAACAAAAATTTGCGACAAATTCAACTGTTGACAAAGTTGGATTTGTCGAAAATTTTAGTTGAATAAAAAAAGTATCAAAAGATAGCCTCTTTTTGTTAAGATATCCTATTAATATTTATACTGCATCAGTCAACCAGGGCAGGCAGACATAAATTTTTGGAATCATCACGCAGCTTATCAACCACAAGTTGATACTGTTGTAACAGTTCTTCAAACTGTTGATCAAGCAGCTGAAGGCGTTGCTGAGTGCTGTGGTGGTTCATAGCCACTGACAACTCACTGGGCTTCAGTCTGCCACTAAGTCTTTCGAAGTGACGACTGTTTTTCTGATTTGAAAGATTTTAATTACTTTTTATAATAATACTGATAATATGAATTATATAATATAAATTTATAAGAGCGGTTTAAAAAATACAGACGCACCAAAAAGACTTTTCACCCAAGAGTAAAAGCAAATAAGAATATTTTAAACACCAATTTTCCTAAGATTATCGACAAAGCACTATAAACACCTGTAAGGGAATATTCAATCTTCTCACGACCCTCCTACGGAAGGCTTTGAAGCCTGCTGGGTAGTGAGCATCATCTTGTTTGAGACTGAAAAGATACAGAATTTCATGCACCCTGTGAGCCTGTTTCTGTGGCATAGGTTTTGGTGGCTTGGAAGGTGAAGCAACAATGAAGCGATTGAAAATGTAATCAAATGATGATCTCAATGAATTTTAGTTTATATTTTATCCCCCAAAAGTAAACTAAAATTTTTCAAAAACACCATATGTAATTTATAATGAAAACATCAAATGTATGAGATTGATAACCAAAAGCTATAATTTTCGTTAAGTTTAGCCTTATCATAAGACATTAGGTCAAATTTGATGTTTTTTGTTGTTAATTCTTGAAATCTTCTGTTGATTGTTGATAAAATGCTTTAAAAGTTGCAATGTGTTAAAATTAAAATTAAAAGCGAACCTTGCTTAATTTTAACTTCGTCTTTATTTCCTCTAAAAGTTTTTCAGTGAAATTATCTGAAAATTGATTGAAATATTTAACAATTCAAGCATTACTAGTTTATGAGAAAAAAAATTCCGCAACTTATCGTTTCATATCGAAAATTCTCACAAAAAAATGAACAGACCAAAAAAGGTTTCAAATTTTAACTTATCAACTTAGCGAAGCAGTAATAGAAATGAATGGAGACCTGGGAATGAAGTGACTAATTTGAGGGAGTTGCAGCAGTCAACATAATCTCTCATCCGTTGAAAGTCTTCACTTGGTTCTTCCACTGTAATAATAATAGTTAATGAAATAATATGTATGTTAAATGGCGTCAACGATCGCTTCAAACCATTTCAATTAAACCCTCTACTTTAAGAAGTGCTTTGAAAAGTGAAGCAAACTGACACAATTATTTAAAAGAAACTTAAGTTATCTAATAAAAAGATATTTTCACCAGCAATATCGAGTATTTTGGACTCCTTTTGAGTCCATTTGTAAAAGACTTGCAACAGCACTGAGCCATGGCCTCTGCCCTGATATGGAGGCAGTACCAGCACCTGACTGTTGATGGGTGATCTTCTATGTGAAGTACTATGTAAAAAAACTAAGGATTCAAATGCTGGATAATGTAATTTTAATAAAGGTAACGTTCATTGTTTTAAATTTTATTTGAATAAAAAATAACCGTTATGCTGTAAATTATATTTTTATAGTTTAAAAATTACAAAATACAAGCAAGATAGATATCATCATCATCATCACCATAAACGTTTTGCGTCCGTTTCCATGCTAGCATGGGTTGGACACAATAAAAATTAACTAACCTATTAGGAATGAATTTTACAATATAATTCTTAGCAAAAGCTTTAAATGAAAATTTTATGAAAAATTTGCTCGAAACTTGTCTTCAAGTAGCACATTATAATCAGATTGATACTATTAGATAGATATTACTATCGAACACAAGAGTGTAACCTGATGCGAGGCCTGATGAGATCAGGATAGGCATAATAATTGTAGATGCTCATGTATCCCACAAATGAATGAGCTTTGCCTTTGTCTGTTTCATATACCTCATGGCTTGTGGGACATTGATGATGCATTTTTAGAAACTTAAATAATTTTTTTGAAATTGAAAGATTTCCAGTTTTTAGCCTACATTGATAAAAATAAAATTATCATTTTGAAAAAACTCCTAAATACAACAATAAAAAACAAAAAATTATCATTCAACTATAGAAAATTTTTCATCAACAAATGAGGCTAACAACAACAGCATGCAACCCCCTTGAACTCACAGCAGGAAGTAATGCCATTTATGATCATCGAGGTCGATAAAAGATGCAGCATCAATGTAGAAGAGAAGGAGAATTTGCATACGCTTATGCCACTCTTTGAAGTCATTTGTAGCCTCCTCCACATGGTAAACTTCATAGGTTTTATCTGTGTTTGTGTCTGTTGGTGAAATACAAAGTTAGTAATAGGAATTATTGAAAATTTGCGTGAAAACAGCCATACAAACAACACCACAATGTATTACCAGGGTCTTTTAATGTATATGAATGTAAGAAAGATCCAAAAGGTTGGAATGAGTGATCAGAAGGTCTGTTGGAGAACTTTTTCTCATCTGTTGTGTACCCTCCCATCATTTTGTCCCCTAATAATGCCACCACATCATCTGGCTGGAATCATTGATACATATTTGTCAAAATAGATTTGATTGTGAATAGATTGAATTATGATGGAAGTCAATTATATAGATTGACATATATCTGTATATTTACTGATATTCACACTAGTTGCAGTGAACAGCCCTTAGTCTACTGTTGGAATTACACATGTCATGATTTTTGGAATAAACGAATAGATTTGGGACCTAATTTTTATAAGACTGCCAACACTTACTAAAAGCTAGCTTAAAAACATAAAAATTAAAGATCTGTCATTTGCCTTTTGATGCCAACCAAGATGACCCATAGAGCCAAATGACAACAATACTAGGATATAAGTCTACTTTAAAAGAAAAACAGTCTATAACTACAAACAATAAATTTGATGCAGCTTAAATAAGGTCCAAAGTAAACAAGTACGAATAATTTATGAAATGCCCCTTTTGTGTAGTTCAAAGATCCACAACTCAGAGCATAGTCTAGAGTTTTTTCTGAATGCCAATGATTTGCTTAATTTCAATGCTTTCATATGTAGATTAAATTCAATATTAAGCTGATAATAAAATATACTATGCTTTTCAGCATAGCCATCAAACAACGAAAAATTTATGAAGGTTGATGAGCTTTAGGAATAATTTTTATTAATTTTAAGTTTTCCAGAAATAATATTTGAACATAGCATTAGATGGAATGAAGCTACATAATAATGTTATGATGTGAATTTTCATAATTGTGCAAATAACAATGTGTCTGGTAAATTGAATTTTTCAACAACAAAGCAAAAAAATGATCTGCCAAAAATTAGATTTTTTGAGATGAGATTTTGAGAAAAATAATTTAGATTTGACAAATAGAAACCAAAGAAATTTGAAAGAATATCATACCAACCTCGATTTCTCCATTTAGTTTAGCTTGCAACTTAGCCTTATACTGCATGGTGATGTATGTCATCAAATCACATGCACTTATATTCACTGTCACTTGCAAATCCTTGTATCCAAAGATTGACTCTCTATTAGAAGATAGATTATTTAATTGGAATGGGCATAATTAATATTATTATCAAATTTAAGTTGGAAACTGTGAACTATTATAGTTGAAAATTACTTTAAAAAAAAGAGATAAAAAATTAAACTTGATACAGACTTATTGTAATTTCAAAAGACCAATTCAATTTTATACAAACTAACGCATTTCCAAAAATTTGGTGACACATGTCGGGTTTGAATTCAACTTCTTCGCCATCTTTTTTTACTAATATGAATAATAGTAATTAATTATAATTATAGTATAATGAATAAAAACGATACGTTGAATATACCTAGTTTGAATGTGAGAGCTTCGTTAGCATCACATTTATAACTCTCCATTTCATTATTAGCAAAAATATTTTCGGCCATGACGAATATGGTGAAAATATTATTAAATTATCAGATTCTTAAGCCCGCTAAAACCTAATGCAAAAGTTAATTCGATAAAAATTTATAAACAAAGTTGTATTTTAAAATATGATCATTTGTTTTTCATGTTTTAATTCATATGAAAAATTCATTTTTTTATTTTTATAGATTTATTTTTAGTGAACTCATTTAGATGGCGCCTAGTACGAAAAAGAGGAAAACTAAAGTTTCTATGAAAGAAAATGGTTTGTAAATTAAATGTAATTACATCTTTAAACAAATTTTTAGTGGTTTGCTGATTCGAAATTCATTTTTTTGTAATTTTGTAAAACAGATGAAATCACAGAGTTTGAGAACTTATTAGTTGAAATAGGAGTTGAATTTCAAGAAATTGAAAATGGAATACAACTTTGTAAGTGACAAAATTTCATGATATGGGTTTCATATGTATCTTTTTAACAGCAAATGATGTGGTTACGATACAAGAAAAGTTGTCAAAAGCTTTCAAGATACATATTGACCAAGATTTAGTAAGTTTACTGATAATATTTTTCAATATTGTAGCTTTTATGAAATCATTTTCGGCCCCTATAGCTCAATGGTTGAGCATTAGACTAATTATCTAAAGTTACCGGGTTCAATCCCGCGTGGGCCGACAATTAGAACCTGTTCCACAGTGTGTTTTCGCTACATTAAATTTGTAGCAAGCGGTTTGATCTATAAGGAAAAGCGCTTTATAAATACCGCATTACATTACATTAAGATATTAAAAGGTTATTTTAATAACTAAATAATTTTCTATAAATAAACTATATTAAAATATTAATTTTAACATTTTGAAAATTCTTTATAAGCTTGTCCAAGAAGCAGAACTTTTTTTCAAAAAAGAATTTGAAAATGATGATAAATTGACTCTATATCTTTCTCCAGTCTTGCTTTCCAAGTTTCATGGTACAAACACGTTAGTATGATAGCCTATTAAACACTGATATGAATGTACAGTTTTTATCAATATTATCATTAGTTTTAGTAAAGTCATATGAATTTTATCACCAGTTTTGCAGTATGATTTAAATTTGATTTTCATCAAGTATTTTGAGCAATTTTTTTTTTATTTTCTAGTAATTTAAGTAACCAAAAAAGGTATATATATTTAATTAGACATTCAGATTAACCATCTCGCTATTCAACCTCTAATATCTATGATAAATAAGTTGATAAATCATAATCAGGTCAGCCATGAATGATTCATTTGTGAGAGTTCTTCTATGCATTCCTCAAATCCAGGTTTCATAATATAGATATATAATCATTTTTTAGAGACATCTCAATGTAGTTATAATTAATATTCAACAATTTAGCTTAATAAATGTACTAAAATTTCTTCATAAATAATTTTTTTATAGTTTAATTAGGTTAATTTTTTAAAATATCACATACAGAAACCATTGATAAATTCAATGCTTGAGAAACTCACCCAATTGGACAACAAACAGTTGGTGTATCAAACTTTTGCCATAAATTAAATTTTGCAAATTGGCATATTGGCTTATCGTTTAACAAGTACTCATAAAAACAGGAGCCATGGTACATCAATGCTACTATTGAAACAATTGTGTTGGCTCCCTTCATTGATTGATGCAGAGGTAATGATAATAATAATAATAATAATATAAAGAATGCCTAACTCCAAGACGATGAACGATGATGATGATATAGAAATTTAATGAAAGTGAAATAACATCAAAATTTTTCCATAAAATTATTATTTCTTTTCGTTCTTACTCGAGCATGGCTTGAACATTAAGAATAAATAAACTGAAAATAATCACATCATCAATAGCTGTTAGCAGAGCACTATTCGAAACTAATGGTGCAAGTATCAAAGGAGTTATCATCATGTATGTTATCATATCTGCCCTGTATCTTCCCCGAACCCTGTCCTCTTTCCCTCAAAAACACCCTTGTGTTAGTGCTTATTCTTAAACACGTTATAAATAGTCTATTGGCCAATTGCACCAAGGACATGTACAGTAGTTTAATGCTTAAGAATATATTTCATTTCACTACAGAGGTATGCTAGAAACACACATGAGCACAGCTTTAATAGATTGCTTGGACTCCATTGATTCACCCACTGATTCTCTTGATAAAGTGGGTTGTAGATAATTATATG
Organism: Pterobdella sp. o SKG-2022; assembly: GCA_964035795.1. Classification (NCBI taxonomy): domain Eukaryota; kingdom Metazoa; phylum Annelida; class Clitellata; order Hirudinida; family Piscicolidae; genus Pterobdella; species Pterobdella occidentalis. The sequence continues at coordinate 22,367,696 of OZ038322.1, forward strand.
AACATTAATAAACTGGCAGTTTTCGATTGAGTGATAAATATTTGAACTAAATAGATAGGGGAGAGAATCATAGATTGATTGATAGATAGATAGATAGATAGATAACTATATAGATAGATAGATAGATAGATAGATAGATAACTATATAGATAGATAGAAACATATAAAAAATTAAGTCAGATTAACACACAGCTTATAGAAAGAATGAAGCCAGCTTTGAATACACAGTACTTACCAATGTGTTTGCTTTTCCTTCTCAACCGCTCTTCAGACGTTTCTTTGGTGCAGTATATCTTTTAGTAGAATTGATTTATTTCAATATTTATGCCATTTGAAATGATTTATTCTCCATATAAAGTGTTTTAAATTTTTTTATAGAAATAAAGTATTATAATGGTTTTTTCAACAACTAATAAAGAGTTTAAATATAATTTCAGAACACTAGTAAGTTTATTAAGATACGAAGCTTTTCATTAACAACGTTGTTAACGAAAAGCTTCGTATCTTAAACCTACTAGTGTTTTGAAATTATATTCATTTTATGGTTTGGCTTTTGAAAAAATAATTAATGAAGAGTTTAAAATGGAACTATAATAAAAATATTCATTTTTTTTACTTTTAATATTATATTTTCTTGTTATTTGAAGGTGATTGAGGAGGCAAAAGAAAGAGTTACACTAGAATCTTTCAAGTAAAACTATTTCACACTTAAAAACATTCAAACATTAAGTACATTTATAACTTTTCAAAGACATTTTAATGTACTTATAAATAAAAATATGAGTAATATAAATAAGAAAAAATAAATTTATGCTATAATACATTGAATAATAATACACGAATGATAAAAAATTATATTCAATTTAAAGAAAAAAACTAAGTTTTCACTTTTAATGATGCTTTTTTTCCACATGAAGTAGCGCCCTGTGAAACCAATCAATTGCGCAACTGAAACCCTAGTTAGGGGTGATCAAATTATAGACATATTTGAAAAAAATTAATAAGAATCAATGTATACAATGATATACAGAGGTGGAGAAGAATGCTGGATGTTGCTGATAGACAAACTGAAGGTTCTGCTGCTCACTAACAAGAGCATTGCTATTGCTTGGATTCAAGTAAATAGAAACGATTCAATAAATTTTAATATAATAATACTTATAATATTTCAAATTATATAACGCTAGTTCAGCTACCGAGAGTCTTGGGCTCATAATGAACTCTGGTTTAAAAAACATTCAAAAATTGTTAATTTTAAATCCATTATTAGTGCAATGACCAAGATTATTTTGTTTTCAATATAAAACATAACAACACCAATATAAGTATACAATCAATTGATATACAATACAAAAGAATATCGAACGCAGCGGGAACGTGGGTGTGGTAGACTGGGTTGTGATGCTATTGTTACACACAGAAAATACCCATGACTTGAGGCTCAAAGTGGAAAAGCTTGCCATGTCTGTGGCTCCACGGCTTGATGTCTCATTCATTGCATCTTTCTTCCAGTTTTTTCCCAGGGTTGTGTTCAATACTGATAATTTACGATAGTTTAATTTAATGAATTAGCTGCGTTCATAATGATGGTAATGTGTTTAGAAATGTTTTCAATTAGTTTCAATTTAACATTTAACATGTATGATGATAAAAAGTGTAATGTTCACATAATTAAAAAATTAAATGAGTTATGATTAATGAGAAAAATATTATATAGCTAGAAGTTTATTAGAAAGATGAATAAGTAGATAAATTGATAAGTTACATTAAACTAGTGCAACTCCCACAGATATTTGAGAGTTTGTTCACTGGCCTCACAAGGTTTGCTTATATGTGGATGAAGAAACACCAAAAACTATCAGAATGCCTCTATGTCAACGCCTTCACCCACCTTTCATGCTATTTCAAGCAGGTTTCTGCCTTCATATTATGACTCATTCCCGTCATTTATTTAAAACATGGTTACCAACAAAAATATATATATATATAGTGTCAATATTTAATAAATAAATGACACTTATAGTGACAGCCATAATTCAGCTAGACCACTTTAGTAGTATAGTGACTAAAAGAACATAATAATACTGCATGGAACCTACCAGGAGATTGTGGCAGAGTTGGTGGGGCAGGTTTGTGGGGGTTGTCATTGTGACCAGGCCCTCAACACCCTACTGCACCTCACACTACATCACACTTCTTCTGTCAACCCCTATGCTTCGTTTCTGAACGTTCGTCGGTTAATACGTTCAATGTAGGAATAAATTTATATAATTCTTTATTAATCGGTGGAATAATATAATTTTTTAAAATGCCTATACAAAATCACTACATTAGTTAAATCTTATCTTGAAATTATTTCAAATTGATTTTTCAGGCTGTTTCATCATTTTATAAGAAAAAAATTAATTAAGTTCCAGTTCCAATTACGAGAATTGGCAGATCTTATCTACCACGATGGTTTTAATAAACATGCAGGCGATGCTGGACAGTGTGGAAAGGTTGAGTGTTGAACAAGTGAAGAACCTCTACCAAATCTTATCCATGTATTTGTTGTTAATATCTTATTGTTAGGTAGACTTTAAACCTTGATCTGCTAATTCCACTGTCATTGTTTTTTACGCTGTTTAATTTTATTAGTTTTTGTTTTTACTACTATTACTGCTACCAATCATAGTAATAATAATAATGCACCTATATATGATTAATAATGAAAAGATTTTAAACATTACCACAGTCTCACCTTCAGCACTACATCGAAAAATTCTGCAAAGCAGGTGACAGGGGCTTATTTTTTATAATTTCATTGTTTCTTTTGTTATATGTTTTTATTATCAAATTATATATATGATTATGACGAGATTAATTTGAAGTTTTAAAAAATAAAATATCAATAATGATATAACCTGTTTTGTCCAGTTTATTCTAATAATATTTATTAAAATTAACCATGTTATTTTTCTATTAATAAATTTGCTTTTACAATTCTCATGCTAGGATGGCTTCTTTATCCTCATCAAAAAGCAGCTGTCTTCAGGCATTCTGAAGTATGTTCTTCATTGGTCTTCAGTTTTTGTGGTTTTGGCTTATAGATTGATTAAAATAAATTAATAATATTTATAATAAGTTAATACTAATTTTCCTGAATAATAATGCAATCAACGATTAAAATATATGAATTACCATAAGAATAAGTAAATGTTTATAATACAAATGATAATAAATGCTACTAGATACCAGCAGCTGGGGATAGTTGGGGGACTGATGAGTCTGAAGAGCTTATCATTGCAAACGTTTGTCATTAAGGGTATTATATAGATCTATTAGGTGTTGTGATTATAGTTTTTTAAAGTCTAAAATAAATATTCACCACGAAAAAAACTTCAAACAACGTGAAGTTCAAAATAGTATTTTTTAGAAGACCTAGTTTAGAACAATTTTTGCTAATTATGTACTTGTGATGAAGCCACATTACAAATCATGAAGTATACATCAGTAAAGAGATCATTAGAACTCATTTATAAACACTTGATTCAAGTGCATTTTCTATATATAAAAAGCTTTGAATCATTAACAGTACGCAAACACTACAGAGATGACGCTAAAAAGACCTTGAAGCAATCAATTGACATAATCACTATGTTGGAAGAGAGCGCCACCAAGAAAACACCCTTGTTGGCCTTTTATTACGAGGAGTTGGCTACTCTCAGCAGAAGTTTTTCTCAAGATTTACAGGTTCAATTTTTATGAAACTTAGTTATATTATACTTTTCATATAAATAAATTATGTACGGTTTTTAAAAGTTATATAAATAAATAAATATAAATATATGGCTTTGATAAACTAGTCTTTTCTTGAATTTACGGCACTTTTCTTATTAAAATCACACTAAATATAACGCCATAAAAAATTTTATGACTTAATCTTCCAAATTCGCTCGACACAACAAACCATTATGGAATGGAAAACTACAGGAGTGGTTGTTGAACAAAGTGATGGAAAACTTCCAAAACAACTATGTGTTGGACGTGCCTACAGAGGATGGCCAGTCAAGCAGCAAGAATGACACATGCATACAACACTGTTTGGACGATGAGGCTGAAATTGCTGTTAATTTGGTCTTCAACGAGCATTCCCCTGTCTGGTCTGTGGTCCTTTTGGCAACTGTATCATGATTTTAACAACTGTATTGTTAATTTTTGAAGGATTCTTTTATAAGCATATAATTGGTATTCAAATATATATATAACGTTCAATAATAATAATAATAATAACTACAGTTGCTCAGTAATATGCCTGAATTCATGTTTTCGTCTGTTGCACACCCTTCATAACTGTTGCCATGATGATATCGCTGATATTGAGGCTTTGTTGGGTATGTATTGTTTAATAAAAGATGGATAATTAGATAAATAGATAGATTGTCCAACCCATGCTAGCATTAAAACGAACGCAAAACGATTATGATTAGTTAGATCTATACTTGAATTTTTTTTTTAATTTAAATGAATATGATCGTTCTCATGACAGGGTGTGGAGTGAAAACTGTGGGTACAAATTCAGACAAGCAAACCCTTATAACCTCTACTCTTCTCAAAATAAACTTCTTCAGAGAGGTTTGTGTGAAGTTCGTCTTCATAATACATTCGCTATCAAGTTGTGTTGAAGTATTTTTAAATCAATATTTATCTGTAATGTTTCGTTATTAAGTAAAATTTAATTGAAAATATATCAGTCTTTAGGAGATAAAGATAAAATTTGTATAGTTTAATTCGACATTCTGCAGACAACAAATGAATGTAAATTTATACTAAAATCTAAGTTATTCTAATTGATTTTGGCTATACAAGCGCCTCTGCAGCTAACCTAGTTTGCAAACTGTGCGCCTTAAAAATGAATGATAATGGTGAACCTTAGTTTTTACTAAAAACTTACAAGCAAGTATGTGGTTCATTAAATCTCTTTAAATTGAGACTTCGTTTGTGTAATTGATATGTCTCACATGGCTCTACTCCATGTGAATTTGTAGTTGAACTCGTTCATATTATTATTACGTAATCACGCTACATGGTATCAAACAGTTGTTGAACGCGTTTGGCAAGGAGGCTGATAGCAGGGTGGTGTCTCGACTGCAGGATGTGGTGGAAATGCAGGAAGCTGTACTGCAACTCATCACTGGTTGGTCTCTTGTCGTTTGACCTATTTAATGTTTCTTATTTAAATAATTCAACCATGGTTGCATAACGTTCAAGTAAATAAACCAATAAAGTAGAACTACCTGGTTATATTGATTGAGCTTTATAGGCGTTGAATTCAGCATGGCTTCATTGCTATACGGTTTATACAGATATATATAGATACATAAATATGTATTAGGTTGGTAGAAAATGCTAATCCGTCTTTTGGTTCGTCTGTCACTGGCTTTGTTGTATAAGTTTTGATTTTCAAATATTCTGTTTGAAGTTTTTGTTATTATATTATAAAATTTTTTTGTATCAGTTTGTAATAGAAATTCTATTATTTTACCAAATACAGAATACCCGGAGTACAAACCACTAGGGTTGACGAGGGCCAGTGTGGTGGAGGGTGATCAGGTGTTTGTGTTGCATGAGGTCAAAAAGAAGAAGAAACGAAGGTGCTTTCAATAACCATAATTTCCAATAATAAAAAAATAATCTTTTCTAAATTTTTCATTGATTTGTTAGTTTAATTATCAAAATTTTTATTTATTTTGTCTATATTTACAAAAAAAAAAATGTTAGTAGATAAATAGTAAGTTAATTTCCCAAAGAAAAGCGACCAAATCAAAAGGCGGTAAACAGAAAAAAAGTGTTGAAGAAGACGACGAAGATGTTGAAGATAATGAAGATGATGATGGTGATTCTACTAGAGTGGTACGAGTGATAGATTCTTGCATTTGATTAACTCTGCAACAAATGAATTAATCCCCATACAAAGGATGATATACTGTGATGTTTCAATGATTTTTGTTATAAAATAAAGTTTTTTAAAGTTATGACTAATATATATAACAGATGTTTTGATTAGTATTCTAAAATCCGCAATATCATTCCAGGTATTAGAGAAAAAAGACATCAAATTATCTGTATTATTGAGGTTCTTTGCATATATTACTACTATAAATCCCACATAGTGTTATGAAAATGTAGAACTGAAGCTAGTTTTTTAATAACGGACTCAGTTCCAATTTAGTTCTGCATGTTCAACATCATAAAACGTTAAATGAATAATAATAATAAAAATAATAATAATAATGGTGGTGTATTAGACGTTAGCTTTAAAATTGCATTTATTTTTCGATATACCCAGAGCCCTGGATGAATGTGTGGTGCGTATGTTGTCATACTGCTCTCTTGATTCTGCTGAAGATATGGTTCGATGCCTTTTTTTATTTGCTAATCTTTTATTGATAATTTTGTTTATAATAAATGATTTATTAATAACCTATTAATTAATATTCAATGTTTTTAATTAACAATTAGTTAAAACTAGTTTTCTATTTTTAATTATTTGTATTCATTATAATATTTTTTACAATACATTAACAGCACAAAGTTAGCATCAGATGCTTGCATTTGTTGCTCAAGGAGTTGAATACCACTGCTGCCTCTCCAGATGTTTGTTCAAAGTGCTTAAGTTGTAGATAAATGAGTAGATAGCTGGATGGATGGATGGATAGATAGATAGATAGATATGAAAATAGCTATTTAAATGTTACAGAAGGAAGATTTGATTGATTTGCTTGAGCATTTGTGTAGATTGGCGAAACAAGTGGTTACAGTGTTACAGGTTGTAATTTTACATACACATTGTACTATTTAGTTTTCACGTTTGCATTCATTATATTATATGATGATGATGATGAGGATGAAATATTCACAATTGGTACTTGTATCACTACAATTTGGTATATCACCCATATGATAAATTCCTTCATGAAAAATAATGAAAACATAAATATACAGTGCCAAGATAAACACTAAGGCAGCCAGAGACTTTACGCAGATCTAGGATATAATGCATTTTCCACACGAAATATCTACAGCCATCAATTAACACAGCATAACTCACCCACCAGGACACTTCATGTGACAGCATGGATGACATGGAAAACTGGAAGGTCGCTTCTGACTGCTTCATCCTCATCATCAACACTGTATCCTTGTTCATTCGGTAGCCTTATTGCTTTCTATATCGGATCATCATATTGTTTTCCTATAGTCAGCTTTTCCCCTTTTCCAAATATGAGAATGGAATGAAATAATATATATAGAAATAAACCATAGTTGGTTACGTATAAAAAAAGAGTGAATTATAATTTTTTTTCAAATATTATCTAGAATAATATCAATAAAAATCATCATAATTATAATAAAATTTTTATGTTATAAAATACTACGATAGTGTCATTGCATCATATAAGGGTGTTTGATGCATACTAGCTACATACATCAGTAGTTTTTTCATGTCTAATATAAAGTTAATTGGCTCAAAACACTGTTTTAACATTATTCTATGTCACAAAGCTTCTCAAGTGATATCCAATATTTGGTACTATCTCATTACAGCAAAGAAGGCAAAGAAAAGGCTACACAGAATATGAAATTGAAATGGTTAGGCCTATCAATATCTCCACACACTCAACACAAAAAGTGTATGCTATAGAATGAAACTTTTATGTTTTATTAGATATAACTATGTGCAAAAAAAATTCCCATACAACCAGTCACAGTACAATCCACACATAATTCTTCTCCCCATTACCCTACCTTTATTCACAGTGACTCCTATGACTTCTTCAACAAACTGGCTATTGACCTTTTTGCATTACAATCATCAACATCATCATTCTCCATACAAATGCCTGTGGACATGATGACTTTGCTGAGCCTCCTTGACTCTCCAACGACATCTCCCGATACTTGTACGTTGTTTTATTGTTGAAACCGTTCTGTTGTACTGAAATCATACATGTTTATATGAATATATTTATGCAGCATTATAAGCTAATACGATTCATTTTAATCATACCGTAGTTAGGTGTAATTCATTATTTTTTTTATTGTGTTGTATTGATTATCTTTTCTGGTTTTAACTCTTGTTTTAATGTATTGTAACCGATTGTCTTTTTAGGTGCCGGATTTATTGTATAAAATATTGTAACTTGTATTGAAAAAAAAATATATATAATATATTAAATCGTTTTTCTAAAGTGGATATTTGTAACTTGAATTAAACTATTTTCTATCTAAAAATTTTCGTAAATCATCTCACAACGAATAAAAGACCCAGTTGAAATTTTTGTTTGGAAACAGTAGCAAACTTCATGTTATCCATCATCATCACCATCATCTATTATCGTTTTATTAACCCCATTTAACCATAATGATATCCATACTATAAAACTCAAGGCGATATGGCCATGTCATGCTTAAGACATTCTTGGACTGATGATAATGAGAAAGTGACAAAGGATTCTATTCCTAAGCTCTTGTGGTTAGTGGTTGGAAATGATGATGATTGGAAAATTAATTTGTATGCATTAAAAAAATAGAGATAAGTTTAATATTATTATGAGAAATTTAATAATGTATTTCGAAATTATTAAATGCTAGATATTACGATCATGGTCTTTCATACCCTCAATACAGCTTGGCTGGAGTTAAATCAATGAATGAGCTGATCGAAGAGATGAGGGTGGATCTACAAGACACATCACTGCCCACGCTTAATAGGTGCTTTAATAATAACTCATATAATTAAAAGTTAAAATGATAATAATGAAAAATATAAAATGATATTAGAAATATTATTCTTAGTAGTTTAAAAAATCTATAGTATTTTTGAATCTTATAACTTTTTGATTGATAGATTGCACTGATAGCTTGATGAATGAATTTGATTTATTAATGTATTCATTATAGCTTATAATGGAAATACAGTACCAATAAATTATTGTTATGCTTATACAAGTTTCATATAGGAGCTCAAACAAAAGCCAATACAAATCTACAGAACAACTTGGACTATATTTTACAAGGGATTACTTCAAGATGTTGTCAAGTTAACTAAGGCTATCACCCCGCAAACTCCCTCTCTTGTGCGTGTTATTTCATTATTATTATTATTATTCTTATTATTACAAGTTTATATTTTTGTTTAGCTCTCTGTTGAACATTTTGGTTACCTAACAAAAATCCCAGTGAAGAATGACTTAATGGTCGACTTACGTATTCATTGATAAAGACTTAATCACAATATTATTATTTTTTCATTTTTCTCTTCTCATTTTCATCACTTACGTATTATATCAAAATATGACCTATGGAACAGCTATCTCGTAGTTATCTGTATTATCATTACTGCTCACCTCATGTATGTTATAATGTGTCCTAAACACAAAGGAATCTCTGGAGAGGTGGAACGAACTGGTTGGATACTTTCACGACCTTATTCTTCTTCTGAAGGTTCAAATCACGTTTTTGTAGACTTCCAGTGTCATCTTGTTATTTACATAAACCAAATAATCAAGTATACATATTTATTGCTGTTGATGCTTCATCCTTGGTTGACGAAAAACATGTTTAAAAAATAATATTATTGAGTTTATTGGGTTTTATCAGCCCATAATAAATGCGCTAGAAACAGCATAATGATTAAAAAAAGTACTCGTTATTTAATATACGAAAAGCTTTGTGGCTATTTTGTTTTTCTAGTACACTGAACTTATTTGGAAACTATTTTCATTTGCCATGGCCTGTGAACTTCTAACGTTGGCACCTCCGTAATCTTATTCTTTGGTTTATAGCGCTGTATATTTTTTCTTTTATTTTCTCATGATTATTAATTGCTCAATCTTTTTTGTTTGTAACAGAAACAGCATAACAACTCTAATCTTGGCTCAGCTCTTAAGGTAAAACTCTTACTTTTAAACAGAATAATAATAAAAAAAATGAGTAATAATATTTTTTTGATTTTATTTGAACCTCACTTATTTAATTTAATGTTGAATATAAAAAAAGATCACTTATATGTTGTTTTCCATGGCAAATCACATTGCGGAACAGTTGACCCAACACAAGATTTCACCTGAAAACTTTAGATATGCTCTACCAACTGAGCTATAAGGGTCAACAAAATATACAATTAGTTTACTGGTTTATAAGTTATATCCATATGCATGCACAGTTTGGTCAGCAGTTCATTAGTGAGTTTTTGAAGCACTGCATGCCCCTGATCGATCAACTGCTTACCTCCCACAAGCAACAGGTCTTAAACAATTTATTACTTTAACAAAATAATAATACTAATAAAAATAATAATAATAGTCATGACCCTCTACTGAGGTTATTGACTTATTAATTGAAAGACTATGATGATGATAGCTTTTATTTATGAGACATTTAATCTATGATGAACTTATTAGTTTTACTACTATCACTATTACTTATTTTAGTATCAACATTACTGCAGGTGCAAGCTATATTGAAATCCTTACAGCCTGCCACCAGGGTTCTGCAACACTTGTGCACTCATACCAAGGTTTACCATTTGTATATTTTTTATTTCAATGCTGATATTTCCAGTAAATCAATCGATTAATATTTAACAAAAGTATTTATTTTTTTTCTCGATGTCGTTTTATGTTAGTGAAGTTTTGTTCTACAGCAAAGTTTCATTTTCTCCCATAAAGTTATTAGATTTTTGTATCACATAATCACGTCCATATTAGATAGAGAAACAGACAGCCCTAACCCAACGTGTGCCTGCAATGAAGAAGGTTCTAGAGGCTTTCGTGCAACGAGTTAAACAGACCCTCCGTCTCAACTGTTGTCTCAATGCTTTTTGGCTTGGCAATCTCAAACATCGTAATCTCAAGGTGAGTTTGAGATTTATTCACGCTAACTAACACTAAGTTTCACAATATAAATAATTTATGACGTAGATTTAATTTATATATTTATATCATTTTTTTAGTTATATATTTTCATTTATTTGTTTATTTACACGTGTATATATATATTTTTTTCTTTGCTTCTCATATGTAGTGTCTTTTTTTTTATAATTTAAATTCATAACTTTTTTTTAATAAGCTAATTAAATATCATAGTAGAATCTTATTGTTCGTTTTGAAGTTCTAAAAGCATAATGGTCTTTTGGACAGGGTGATGAAATACTCTCACAAGCCCCTACAAAGATGGCTGATGATGATGAAGACGTAGAGGAAGAAGATGACGAAAATAACGACAAGGAAAATGAAGAAATTGATAAAAATAAAGTAAGAAATTACGAAAGTGATAGAAGTGATGACGAAAGTGAAGTTGCTCAAGATGAGGATAGTGCCGATGTTGACTATTTGTTTAAGGTTTGCATCAAATGTTAATTAGTTTAAAAATTTTAATTGTTCAATTTCTAGAGACATCTTAATGTATTTTAAATATTTAATTTATCGAAACTTTTACTTCAAAAATATGGGGTTTTTTAAATACATTTATTCAAAGCTATAATGTTTCATAAGTAAAAAAAATGAAAGTAAGAAAGTAAAAAAATATAATAATAAATAATAATATAATTTACGAGGTTATTATAGTGATGTTTAAACCAGAGAGTTTCAAGATCAAAATAATATAACAAAAGTTTTGCTTTATAATAAAGCTAAACCTATCGAAACTAAATTTTTATAAGGCTGGAATTATTCAAGATTATAGTTTTTTTGCTTCAAATGAATTGAAAAATTTCTTCTTTTTGACGCCAAAGTTTCGAAAAATTGTATAATTCTGGTGTAATCTAATTCTTCAAAGACATCATATTTTGTCAATTGTTTTTAAAAATAACTTCAAAAAAAGAGGCAACTAAAATTTTCGACAAATGGTGATTGATTTTATTTTTTCAATTTGGTGTTTTTTTTTGTAAGTTTTGGTTTAATATTATATTTTAACTAATTTTGATTTTTCTAGGAAAGTAGCGATTCAGAAAACAATGAAGAGCAAGACAAACAGAAAACAAAAAGACCTTCTGTTGATAATACTGTTATGAGTCTGGCTTTTTGAATAACTAAGATTTTTGATAACTTTCCATACTCTGTTCATTTTTCACACTTTCATTCAAATTAAAATGTCATAATATTCTATTTTCAAACGCCATGAAAAATTCTAACTTCGTTTTTTTCCCGGTTAGCGTAAGGCTTAAAAACACAAACATCAGGGGTTTTTTGGTAGCAACTAGTTTTAGCCGTTTATAAACTTCAAAAAATATTATAAAAACCAGCAAAAAAAGTCAAAAAATCCAGGTCTACAAAAGGTAAATTGGTTCTTCACTAGGGAACAAATCTAAATCAACATCTTTGTATTCAATTGACCCAAAATAAGTTTTGATGTGTCTTCAGAAAAACTGGTTTTTGTAGGTGAAAAACTTCAAACATAGAAAAAGTTTTATAAAGACGCAAAGCATCTTCAATTTACTCATTTGGGTGGATTAAATCGAATTAACCCAATAGACCATACACAGATATGTCAGCCTTATTGGTCGGTGCTTCTGGGGTTAACTCTCTGGCGCCAAAAAAACTGCAAAACAACTTCAGATAAAATTGTCTGATTTCGTGATCATCGTCGTGATAAATGATTGAGTAAAAGCTAGCGAAAATTTTATAAACTAAAAAACGAGTTTTATTGAAATTGCATGAAGCTGTTAAAATTTTCAAGATAATTTCGTTTTTTTATTCTTTCTACCCTAGTTTATTCATGAATGATGGGTACAAAGTGACTTGAAAGAAGTATTTCACAAGTTGAACAGATGGTGTTTCTATGCATATAATAAAATCTCATATTGACCGTTTGTTATATAGATTAATCTATATTTACCTTTGCTTTTAAACAACTAAACAGTCTGTAGCATTTTTGGTTTGAAATAACTGCTGACCTTCGGTAAGTTTTAAATTTGTAAAGCAATAATTATTTATTTTGTTTAAATTTTTTTTTCGGAAAGTATATGAAACGTTTATTATCTCAAAAAATTTATCAGCCATGAGGATAAAATTTTAATAAATATAATTATTAATTTTATTTAATGTTTCTTAGTATGCTGAAATGTTGAGGAGTGCATTAAGGAAAGGTCTTCAAGTAGCTAGTGCACACACAATGAGTAAGTCTCTCATTCTGTTTGAAACATTCAACAATTTATAACCCCCATTTCATAGCTAAGTTCAAAAATTAGTAATGCTTATAAAATGGTCAAAATAGATTAAAACTAAACTTGATGGTACTTCAAAAAGTTATCCACATATAAGTTACCCCTTAAAATGCTTCATATATAAACTATCACATCAGCTACAAGGGGAGTAAGTGGTGTGGTTTTTGAACCCGTCAAACATGGATTAAACCCTAACTTTAAACTCACTTCATTTTCCCAACTTCGTGGATGAGGGTGTAAGGTATGTTAGTTTATTATTTATTGATGAGGTAGAATAGCATAATTCAAATTGTAAGGTCAACAAGCGCAAAGTATTTATTCGAAAAAAATATTGAAATCAATAAACACAAAGTTATTCATTGGTTACCTGAGGATGATATAAAATATATCAAAAAGCTTTGTCAGATAAAAAATTCAAGTATTGTCATATTTTTATGATTCACAAAACACAAAGTGTTTATTCATAAGAAAACAGCTTTATGTTATCAAGTAACAACTCTTGATAAATTAAGCTTGAATTTATTTTTTTTTTTAAATAATTTTTTTGTATTTGTTGACTTTATTATTATTATTTTCATTGTTTAATTATGAATAATAAGATGATATAATAAATACAACGTTTTATCATAAGATTGTATTTATCAATTGTCATTACCTTTATCTTAAAATTGAAAATATCTAGATTACAAATCTATTCAAGTTGAAAATCAATAAAGAATGTAAATATAATGATGATTTCAATAAAGCTTTGCAGCTCAAACACACTGTTTATTGAACCCAACACATGAATTTTGGTTCCGTTGTTTCCTTTTGTACTATGAGTAATAATCATTCATTTATTAAAATAGTGGTAACCAGTATAAATAATTAATTGAGCTACATTTAAAATTCCATTCATGCTGTTGTGTTGGCATAAAAATTGTTTATTTCAGAATTCATAATTTTTTCAGTTTTCTAGTTCAAAAGTAAGGAACTTCTAGATACAATGTTTCTCTTGGTTATGTTTGTTGGCAAGGTATATAGAAAATAGTTTTTTTCAAAGTAACTTATATTGAATTAGGAACAGTTATATAAAATGATATAAAACATGCTTTTAACTGAAGTTTTATAGATGTTTTATAAAACTTTATAGCCCAAAAAGGCCAGAAGTTTGCATCACCAAGATCACACACGATATTTAAAAAATCCATGATTTTGTTATAAACACAAAAACACACACATGCACAGGTTTCTCAAGATACTCTGCTCAAGTTCTTGGAGAACCTTCAACAATACAACACTCCTAAAGCTTCCCTCGGTCTTTATACATTATAAAATATTAATGCTTTTATTCATCCCATTAGCCTTGAGTAACACTGTTTAAATAATATTTAATTATCTATTCTTTAATTTGATTCTCGATTGGCTCTATTAAGAACTTTGAAGAAATTGAGTTTTTGGTTTTTTTCTAATAATTATTGCATTCCCAGGTATTGGATTGGATTCGTGTGTCTTAGAAGTGCCTAATACTGACTTGAACATGGTTCAAACCACAGATTTTTTTTATCCTATCATTGACCATCCCTACATCATGGTAGGTTTCTAAAGCTTTTATATTTCTAATTCTAAATTTAATTTTCTATTATTGCTAAAAAACGCGATATATAAATATGAGATAAAGATAAAGTGTATATAATTATATTGCTGAACATTGAACTTACATAAATATTCTCATCTAAGTTGATTTAATAATTTAAAATGAAATCAAACGTGGGATGGTTGCAGGGCAAGATCACATGTGCCAATGTGTTGTCAGACCTGTATGCCATGGGGGTGACTGACTGCCTCAATATGCTCATGCTTCTGGGTGCGTTCTCCAGAGATTTCCAATCTTCATTTTGATCAATTGCATTTTCATTTTTCCTGTCACAAAAGCATTTGTTATATTGTGAATACAATAACTATCTAGCTATCTAAAAGACTTGAGAGCTTTTTTTTTGTATTTAAAAAAATTTAATTTATTACCATTTATCTTAGGTGTACCAAAGGATATGTCAGCCCAGGAGAGAGACACTGTAGTGCCGATGATCATGGCAGGTTTCAGGGTGAGTTCATGGTGTAGTTGAAATTGATATATTTTTTTATTATTTAGTTTCTTTTGAGAATTTCATGTGTAGTTTTTTTTTCTTATTTTGGATATTATACAATATCTGCGGGTTTTTCAATTATTATGTATATTAGTTAATATTTGATAGTTTTCACTTTTAGTAAAAACTTGATTTGTTTGTTCATCAAAAGTCGTTTGGATTCAACTATTTGTGCAAATTTCCTAATTTATAAACCTTTTTGAACATTTTAAAACCTAATTCAAAAGTTGGTTTTTTCAGGACCTAAAGCATTTCAGGTTTAAAAATAAAAAACATCACAACACGCAGGACTTGGCATCTGAGGCTGGTGTGGGTATCAATGGGGGACAGACAGTGTTGAATCCATGGATGACCATAGGTGGAGTGGCCACTGCTGTTCTACCCAAAGAGAAAGTTATTATGTCCGTTCTCCGTTATTTTATTCAACATAGTTTTTTTTCATTAATCTCAAACAATCTTGCGAGATTTCTTATTGAATTTCAAATAAAATAGATGCAATTGAAAACAACTTTGAACAACCAGGCCTACAGGCGTCAAAGAAGGGGATGTTCTATTGCTGACTAAGCCCCTTGGAGTGCAGATGGCCATTGCAGCCCATCAAAAGATCAACGACGTAGAAGCTCTTGAGAAAATGTTGCAGGTAACGTCGATCTTTTACTTTTACAATATTTATATCTTTTTTTTTTGCCCAGGTAATCAGCATGGCTGAAATCGAAGAATCTTTTGAAAAAGCTGTCAATAATATGTCCACCCTCAATTTAAAAGGTCTGTGTTATGGGAATTTATTCATAAGTTTTTCAAATAGATCAACTATTGGCAGGCGCCCATTTGATGCACAAGTACAACGCACATGCATGCACTGATGTCACAGGATTTGGCATCCTTGGCCACGCCAAAAACCTCGCTGGGATGCAAGAGCAGTGAGTTTATTGAATCAATAAATTATTTCACAGTTTTTTTGGATTGGATATATGATAGAGGTTATGATTCTTCATAGGCAGGTGCATTTACGAATAGAGACATTACCGATTCTAAAGGGCATGCACAAGCTGGCTGAGTCTATGGGACATCCACACAGTAAACTTTTAACAGGAACTGCTCCCGAAACCTCAGGTATGGTAGGTTATTGGGGTAGCTTTTATAAATTTGTATCATCGAGAAAATAATTGACCTAAATAAAAAGTTTGATTAATAAAAAAAGCTTAAAAAAGAATCAACTGGGATAACAGGTGGATTATTGGTGGTGTTGGGAGAGGGTGATGCAGAGGGCTTCATGAGCGAGATGGAAGGGCAGTGCTGGAAAGTGGGATTTGTAATTGCAGGAGACAAGACTGCATCAGTGGCTGATAATGTTCAGATCATTGAAGTTTAACCAATGCCGAATTTTATTTTTTTACCATTTTATATCATACGGTGTTACTTTTAATAATTTCTATTTAATTAGAAATGTCTATTGTTGAGTTGATTTCATCAAACGCCTTGAGCAAAGTGTTTTATGAGGTCAACAATGAACCATTATGACGAGTAGCAACCTTATCTACCTATGAAGTTGTTCATGCAAAATAGCTGTGAACGGTTGATCTTTGAGATGGGGGCTTGCTTCTTGTTTTTGTTGTTTTTTATAAAGTCTTTTATTATTTCCAAGTTCCTAACAAATCTCGGTTTTTTTATTAAATAACAATAAAATAATTTTCAAATGAAATCACTCAAGAGTTTATTTTACTTTATTTTACTACTAAAGATAGTCTTGATACTGAAATTTTGAATATGATTAAAAATTTATGATAAAAATACATAATTCTTCACTCTGAAAATTTTCCAAAAAAGACTGAAGTTCGAGTTGAATATCCATCAGTACTATAACATTGAAATTTTTTAACTAATAAAAATGGAGTGTGAGTCAGCAGTCCATGCTGCTCGATTATTTATTAACCACTCAGTCGATCCTAAGGTGCTTTTGAAACTCGATGTTTCTAACGCCTTCAATTCTATCGACCGTAAAACGTTCATTGGCGAAATAGCCACTCGTTACCCGTCCTAGTGCTTTTTAGTTAACGAAGCCTACTCTAATCCGTCCACTCTTTTTGCTGGCGAACACCGCATTCCTTCTTCAAGGGGTATTCAACAAGGTGACCCTCTAGGCCCAGCACTTTTCGCGTTGGCCGTCGACAAAATTGCCAAGAACGTGTCATCGGAGTTGAAAATTTGGTACTTGGACGATGCCACAATTGGTGGTCAGACTAGCTCTGTCTTTAACGATGCAACAAAAATAATTAACGGTTTCAAAGAGATCGGCCTTCAAATCAACTCCAATAAATGTGAGCTGTTCATTTTAAATTATAAAGCGGACATGTACGCTGACACTGTCAAACAGTTCTCTTCTATTTTGCCGTCAGTATCATTGCCTCCTCGTCAGTCTTGGGTTCTCCCTTCACTCACGAGGCCATAGTTCCCATTCTTGGCTCAAAATTAGGAGACATCAGTTGACTTTGCTCCAAGCTAGAAGAAGTTGACCCCCATCATGCTTTCACTTTGCTAAGGAACTGCTTCTCTATTCCCAAATTGGTTTATATCCTTCGAACGTGTCCTACTTTCGTTGAGCCCATGATATTATTGGAGTTCGACTCTATCATTCGTGCTGCTCTTTCGTCCATTTCCAATGTCTCTCTGTCCGACAAGAGCTGAAAGCAAATAACTATTCCAAATCATTTCGATGGTCTAGGTTTTAGATCAGCGCGAGCCCTATCATTGCCATGCTTCCTCTCTTCCTCATATGAATCCTCGAGTCTCGTTTGGCTCCTTCTTTCATCTGTTCCCGACGCTCTCGCGTCTGATGATTTTCAGGGGGGTGATCGTGACGTTGTTTCAGCTAGGGAATCGTGGCAGAAACAATGCAGTGTTGTGCCGTTAGATCTTTTGGGAAGCCAACGGAAATGGGATGATCTTTTGTGCGAGGTCGCTCTCAACGATTTGCTGGTAGACGCAGACCAGTGGGACCGTTGTTGTCTTCTTGCTGCCAAGTCGGCACACTCCGCCGCGTGGTCGGAAGCTGTGCCAATTCCCGTTTTAGGAAACTTTTTAGGTGCAGAAGAGCTTCGGGTGGCGCTTCGAGTAGAGGCTAATATTTTTGGCGCCCCAACATGCCTTTGCAAGTGTGGTGTAAGGATGGACGCGAAAGGCTACCATGGCCTTTCGTGTCGACTGAATGAAGGCAGACTTTCCAGACACGCCGAGATCAACTCCATTATTAAAAGATGCCTGGGGAAGATAGGCTTGTCTAGCATCCTCGAACTATCAGGAATCGACAAAAGTGACGGACGTCGTCCTGATGGCATAACGATTTTTCCTTGGAAGCATGGAAAATACTTGGTCTGGAACGCAACAGTCATCGATGCTTTTTCCAAATCCCACATTATCGCCAGCTCCATCGAGTCAGGATCTAGTGCAAAATCTGCGGAAATATTAAAAAGCCGCAAATATCAGGGCTTGGTGGGCAACTTCTATTTTCAACCCATTGCATTCGAGACAACGGGCTGCTGCGGACTTTCAACCAGTAGCTTTGTTGAGGAGTTAGGTAAAAAATTTATCGAGGCGTCAAGGGACCCTTTGGAGGCAGTATGGTTGCGTCAGAAGATTTCCCTTGCAATTGCTCGCGGCAATGCTACCAGCATTATTTCATGTTTCCGTTCTTTTTCCTCTTTCTCTTAAGGGCAGTTTTTTTTTCTATACCTCAATTTTCATCTTCACCAATGTATCATTTGTATATTGTTTATCTGCTTGTTCAAACATTGCATTAATATAAGTTAAAACTTTGTGAAATAAAAGAGTCAGTCCTAAAAAAAATATAAAATAAAAATTACATCAAAATAACACAACAGGTTTTCAATTGAGTGAGGTTGTTAAGGAAATGAAAAAATCCGTGAAATGAGAATTATATAGATATACGATAGCTTATAGTGACTATGCTTTTCAGTATTAAATTTTAAATAGATATATGATAGAAACTTCGTTTACCTCTTTCCTTACGTTAAACTTGTCTGGCGGTTTCACGTGTGATTATGGATCCCGCATTGGAAAATATTGTTGCTAATCTTTTAGTTCCGGACAATCGCGTCATAGCTGAGGTGTTTTATATTTTCAATGAGTTTCATCATATGAATAAGACTTACTTGAGACGTGTTCATGAAGATCTACCAACTTATACATAAGATTGCTTTAATCTAATTTTTAATGAGTACAGGCAACTGAAGAGCTAAAAAAGTATTTAAAAAAACCAAATGTGGTTGTATCTTTGTTCGAGCTTTTTGCTTCAGAAAAGCCAGAGGTGATGATTGATCTTTCTATCAATTTCAAAAAGTCATTCTAACTTTATAAAAAAAATATAGGTACGTCAGTATGCAGCTATCCTACTGAGAAGGAAAATTCTAAAACAAGAAACTTGGGAAGAAATTTCTTCAGAAGTCAGAGTGGGGTAAGTTTTAAATAAATGGTTATATTATACAATAGTGTCTAATTTCAAATTAATTGTAACAGAATCAAAGGTAATCTTCTTGCAGTATTCACCAAGGAAACATTGTAAGTTATAAAATTTTGCAATGACAAAATCAACAATTTTGAAATAATATACAAACACAAGTTTCAATTGAAGGCAATAAAAAAATTGATGTTTTTTGTAAAATCATGAATTTTTTAGGCATTTAAATTTAAACAAGGGCTCCAGCTAAAAAGTCAATGCTACATCTTATATCTACCATTGCTTCTCATGATTTATCTGAGGGTCTCTGGCCTGAACTCTTCGCATTTGTTGAGCAGCTAGTTACAAACTCTGATGACAAACAAATTGAGGTTTCATCTTTCAGTCATGGCCATTATCTTGAAAATGTTTTAAAAATTATATCATCAATTTATATTAATTTTTTTCATCAACAATATAATTTGATGTTTTTTATGCTAGCATGGTTCTAACTATCAATAATGAAAACCTCGAATGTATATAATCAGACTGGAATGTCAGTATTGAACTGTGTTACTTCAGCATGTGGTGCTGATTTGGACTCACACCTTGAAAGTTTCCTATCTATTTGCCACAGTGCTCTCCAACACACCAACAATCATATGATTCCTTACTATGCCATTTTGTAAGCATATAATGAAGGATTTGTTATGTTCAACACTCAATTTTATAGGAATTGTAATAAAAGTAGTTATTCATTATAGCATTAGTTTGGGCTGCATCAGGAATAACATAAAACAAGTAAATTACATAGTACACTTTTTATTAACTGGAAAATACTAAACTTATTATTTCACACTTAATAAAGTGTACTATGTAATATACTTCAATTTAGGCTCCTTTTATACTTTGCATAAAACAAGCCTTTTATAAATAAAATTTTTGAGTACTTTCGTTCAAGATATTTTATATTTCAGAATATTAACAAACATCCTTGAATTGGTTGAAGCCTCTAAAGAGTCACAGGTAGTTGATGTTGGGTGGGAATCTCAATAAAATTTTACTGACTCATTTAAAATACCTTAAGTTATGATGGTTTAATATAAGGTAATTTGATTATACTGCTGTACATGTCCCAGTGGGGTTGAATGCTTTATAGATGTCTTTTCAAACATTGGAGATAAATAGGGATATATTACATAATAATATTAATATAAATTAATCATGTGATAATAATATTAATATGTCTAAATTCATGGCTTTGCAAGAACAAGATGCTAAATGATTTTGATATTTGTTATTATGGAAAGTTCATTAATATTTTAAAATTAGTTTTTTATGAAATGCCAGCAAAATAATTTATTTTGTTATTGATATAAAAAATTTGAATCATAATGTTTTATAATAATTTCCCTTAAAGGAAACATACAAGTCATTCATTCTTCCAACTATTGAAATCATAAAAAGGATCGCTACTGTTGATCAGGTTAATGATGATAAATGCTATTTGGATGTAATTTATATATTTTCATGATACCATTATAATGAAGATGATGAAGAAGCAGATTTTCTGGCACCATTGTTGATAACTGTGTTATGTGTATTAAGATCTATACCATTGTATTGTGAATTAAGATTATCTCTATAATGTTAGACTCAAGCATCAGAATGTCTAGCAATGTACGAGGACATGATCGCCATGGAGGCTTCCTTCCTCACACCACACCTCCAAGCCCTCCTTACATTTCTCATTCAGGTTGTCTTAGCACTGTTTCTATCTGTGCTTCAGCTTTGGGCTGAGTGAGAGTTTTTATGCAACATAGTTTTTGGGCTGTTTGTTTAGGCTTTGCTTTTATCAGCTTCTTTGTTGTTTTTTGTTTATAAAGTTAAGTGGTGTGAAATCTTGTTTATTTTCAATTTTATGAGTTATTCATGACTTATTATTTAAATTCAGGCAGGAAAAGATGCTTCTCTTGAAAATGTCTTCAGAGTTAAATGCCTTGACTTGATCTGTGACATTATTGAGAAGAATAAAAAGGTTGGTTTATAATAGATTAGCATCTTTGTTTGCCTTGTTATAACAGGAATCGAGTGGATGAAAAACCATGCCATCTCTACCTTTAATAATTTTTATACATTGGATAATCTAACTAATATAAATTTTTAAGTGTTATTTAAAGTTACTTTCAATAGTTTGTCATCATGGGATTTTGGCAGTGAATAATGAATCATAATTCCAAGTTTTTTTACACCAATACACCACCCATTATAGATGATAGTGCGTAAGAACTTGATGAAAGGCCTGATGGAGGAGATATACAGCATCATGTGTCAGAAGTACGAAGGAGATGAGGAGGACTTTGAGGAGTCTGCTGTTGCTTTTGCAGCTCATGTTTGTTCACTGATGTTTCTCAAGTTTTCCAATATATATTAAATGTTAATATAGTATGGAATTTCAATAGTGAAGAGCTAAGAGCTCAGTGTTGAGGGTTGAAATTTTCCAATAGGCACAAAATTACTGAATGATAAAAAGTTTTGTTTCTAAAGTGGGAAGTTTTGAATCGCAAAAAAAAACATTATTGAATACTTTTCGTTGTTCAGTAATTTCTGAGTTTATGCTGAGCTTGAATGAATGATTATGCCAGCTTCAATAATGGTGAAGCATAATTGCTCTGTCCTTCAAAGATTATTGCTCTGGTTTGAGTAGTACTTGTCTCACAACCAGTTCATCCAACACTATATATTTGAATTTAAATCTCGTTGTATTGTATGATAGGCCAAAAATTAAATTTTCTATAGATTTCAGTTTTCAAAAGACATCATATATTCTTAGTCATTTTAAATTATTCAAAATATACAAGAATTACATTTTAATTAATTCAATAGATTTCAATTTCAATAATTATTGATCTTAATTAAATTTGTTTCACAGGTGTTATATAAGATGTCTCTAAACTTGCCTCCTGAGAAGTTCCTGTTCACACTGGTGAGAGATATCATTTCACATATCATCAAATGGGTTTAAACACTGAATTTGTCAGATACTTGAAAAAACTCAACAGTGTTTTCTAAAAAGCTTTGTGCATTAATAATAATTCAAATATCATTGTTCTTATTCAAGGCTTCAATTGTTATTTTTTAATTTAACATCTAAGCATGTCTGTGAAAACAATTGATTTACAGCTCATTAATCTATGTATCAATTTAAGCCACCCCCACACAGACAAAGCTGTTTGAAAGCACTTACACTTCAGAGTTGGCCTGCATGAGGGCTGCAGCCTTTATTGCCATAGGAGTCTGTACTGAAGGGTGCTCTGAGACTATAAAGTCCAAGTCAGTTTTATTTCATCTACGTTATGAAAAAATCAATTGTATAGCAGTTTAATTACCAACATTTTTTATTAATTTTTTGCCTGTATACCCTGTTATGTATTATCATCATGTCGACTGTAATAAAACTCATAAATGGTATCCCTCATTTCATTCAATTATACATTATGAAACACCATTCACTCTCCAATACCTCTATGGCAGGGAGATGAAGATGTACCTGAAGCATGTGTATGCAGGCATGAACGACCCTGACCAGGAGGTGAGGAGTGCCTGCATGTATACCCTGGGAGAGTTCTCCAACTTCCTGCAGGTCTCTTAGATGCTTGTGTGATAGTATGTTGACTATAGTAAAATAATACTGATACTGATAATGTTAATATCTATAGATGGCAACTGTCTACTCGATGCTAGTGTATATAATAGTCTTATTATTTATAGATGTAAAGAAGCTATCTTTTAGACGCTAGTATATTAATAATAATGATGATAATAATAGCAACAATAATGTCAATGCATGCTTAGGTTGACGGTTGTGTATAGTTATTTGTATTCCCTATGTTTGTGTTTTGTAGTCACTATGATTCATCAGATCTGTATAAGATTGTCTGTAATAGTTTGTCTATTTTCATTCATGGGCATGTTTGTTGATTTTAAAATTTCTAAGTCTTGTGATTTTTCACTTTAGTATAATCAATGGGTTATAACTTTTATCTATTGGTTCAGTATGTAACTTAACAGAGTATATTCAATGATAATTTTATGGCGTCAATAATGAAGCTAAATTAAAGTTTATCATTCCAACAGCCCAACATAAGCAAGTTCTCAAAGGATTTGATTCCTTTGCTGTTTGATTGTTTGAGTAAGAGTAATTTTGAAAACGAAACTTCAATGAAACACGTCAGCAGAACCTATTTTGCATTGGAACGTTTCTGTGAAAACTTGGGTTAGTTTGCACGAATTTTTAGTAGCATTTAATTGAAGCATCAATATTATAACATCATCTATGTTTTTGAAGTAGTGATGCATTTTTATTCTCCATCTACCTTAAAAGATTCACTCGACAACTATCCGTTCATCTATGCATTAATCTATCTGAAACTCCAACAGGTAAAGACATTGTCCCATACTTGAATGTCCTAATGGACTTTTTCTTGGCATCAATACAAAAGTCAGGATCGCACAAGATCAAGGAGCACTCAATCAGTGCTCTTGGAGCTTTTGGTGAGTTTTCACCATAGAGATTCTAATTGTTATGCCATGTATCTTATTAGCTATATGTTGTAAACTCACTGGGGTAGAAAGCAGACAGCAAATCTTTCGATATTATGTGTTTATATGGTGATTGAGAATTATTTGTTAAACTCTTGTTGTTACAATAATTCTACTCGTTATTCTATTGTAAAATTTGATATTTAATTTTAAAAAAATTAGTATTGTATATCTCAAGATCGTATAAATGAGCGTTTTTCAATATTAAATATAACTAAATAATTGCTATCATTGATTTCACCAGCGATGTCTGCAGAGGAAGAAATCCTACCCTACCTTGAAAGCATCCTCAACGTTTTGAAGCCATTTTTGCAGGAAACCACAGACGAAGATGGACTCAAACTTCAAGTTAAAACCATCGGTGACTTGATGCTATTTCCTTTCTTACTTACTGTCATTTTTTATTGGATATTTTGATGAGGGAAATGGTTGTTTTGAATTTCTAATGCTAATTGAAGCATCAAGCTTCAAGCATGCTAAGTGAAAAGTTGCTTAAAGAATTGTTTTTTTTTTGTATAAAGTAACATAAGCTAAATTATTTGAAAATTTTTTTTAAGTATTGGGAAATTTTGTTTTAAAGTTAGTGTCATAAGAAAAAAATATTTATATTTTTCAATTGGCCATGAAACTAAGTTTCATAGAAACCATTATTTTTTTTGATGTAAGTATTATCTATGATCTATACCAACTGCTGTCAACCCCAGTTACTGGGGCATGCATAGTAATATAATCTAATTAGATTTGATTGTTATGGTTTAGTTAGTATAATATAAATCACCCATCAAGAATTAGGCGTTTCGTTGTGGAATTGATAAGTTACAAATCACAATATGAATATAATAAAATAATTTATGATCATAATCAAAACAATCCAACTAGAGACATTATCGATGTTGGTGGAAGGCCTGAAGGATGAACACCCTTCATTGGCTAGGGAGTCTCTGCAACTCACCATGGCTCTGTTGGCTACTGCTGCCGACCCTGACCTTAAAACATCTATGTTAGTTTCTATCTTTATTCTTGTTGTATCCAGTTGATAACGGCTTTTAGTTTGAAGGATTTATTGAGTTTTTTTTTTAATTTTTATTTATATGATTAATACTTTTTACTGTTTAAAATTTTTAAAAATACGTTTCAGTTTTTTAAAACCTACTGAGCATTCTAATTCTTATGTGAATATTTAAACAAAGCTTCAAGTTTTCTTTTAAACATGATTCATCAAATATCATTATCAATGTATTGCTTCAAGTGTAAAATCTCACAATTAAGCTTTGGCATGTTTGGTTCTTGTTCCGTGGTCTTGAAGGAAGAGTTTGCTTCCTTCCTGCCTTCCATTGCTCCCATCCTCATCACTGCCATCAGATCTACTGAAGGGATAATTGTATGCTATAAATAGTACTATTCTTATTATATGATTTTTTGTGTTATTATTGCAAGTTTGTATCATATTACATTGTTTGTGCTTAGTGTTTATAAATTAATTCATATTTATTTTTATTATTATTATTTTTTTAACGTTTTTTTTCTCTTAACATGAGGTTTTTTTTAAAAAA
The DNA here is from genome assembly GCA_964035795.1 of Pterobdella sp. o SKG-2022. Lineage (NCBI taxonomy): Eukaryota > Metazoa > Annelida > Clitellata > Hirudinida > Piscicolidae > Pterobdella > Pterobdella occidentalis. Next base: position 22,393,637 of record OZ038322.1, read on the forward strand.
TTTCATAGAAAAATACATACGATGTCTCTAAAAAGGAACAGTTGATATAAATTTTAATAGAATATAATCCATATTAATTGGTTGAAAATGTTTCAATCCCATTGATGAACAGGAGAATTACGAAGATGAAGAGATAAAGAAAGTGTCGGAGTTGTTTGACGATGTGGAGAAGGAGGATGGGTCTCGTAATGGGCCTGTCAATGCCATCAGCCTTCTCACCAGGTTCCATATGTCTCTATGCATTTTACTGACTTTTTTCACTTATTTATTTTAAAGGTGTTTCGTTGATGAGATATTTTTATGTTGAAATTCAATTGCATTTTTTCTTCTAATTCAGCATCCAGCTGCAGAACTCGTATTTGTTTGAGAAGGGTGCTGCTTTAGAGGCTGTAGGGCTCATAGCTACCAATGTTGGGTTAGATTTCACTTCATGATTCGATGTTTATTATATTTTTTAGTGAGTAAAAAATCAATTGGTTAAAAAAGACGTCTTTTGCATTTGATAACAGGGCTTCGTTCTCTCCATACTTTGAACAGTCATACACTGAGGTGATGGATTTGATAGGCTTCCCTGAGACTGACATCAGAAAAGAAGCAGTGGAGACTGCCTCTAAGTTGTGTGTGTCTGTTCAAAAAACACCTGATGCACATGCCAGTAAATAATTTCCCCTTATTTTGTTACTGGAGTTTTACATATCTATAGTGAAAGTTCATTGCCACCAGAAAAAGAATGGTATGAAAAGTTGTTGAAAGAGACGTTAGAGGTGTTTTTCAAAATGGCAAGGCATGATGAAGAGAGAGAAGTAGTCACTACAGTTTTCGAGGCTATCAATTTGATCACAAAAGAGGTGGGTACCATTTGAGATTATCCACTCCATCAAAATAAGCCAATTAAATTTCCATTCAGATACCTGTGATTCCTTTAGCTTCAATCAATTCAGTCGATGTATATTTCGATTTAATCACAGACTGCATCAAATACAAGGTAAATTAAATATCAATACAATTTTTTAAATTTATTGATAAAATAAATGTTCTTTCACTAAATATCATTGGACACATGAAGCTCAAGTGCCAAGAAGCATCAGTAGAGGATGAAGATGATGAGGAGGAGTATGATGCCTTGTTAATTGAGACTGCAGGGGACTTGATACCATGTCTGGCTACTGTGTCACCCACCGAGAAGTTCAATTCCTTCCTTCAAACCACCATGCCTATTTTTCTCAAAAAACACGTGAGTGAATCATTCATGTTAGTATTAATTATAGCTAAAAAAATAATTTTATTTTGTTTATCCTAATGAGATTTTTTTTTCAGAAATCTTCAAAAGTATGTGATAGATCTTTTGCTGTGGGAGCACTGGCAGAAACAGTAAAAGAGATGGCTGGGCAAGGTTGGCAGTTTGGAAGTCAGATCTACCCCATCATGATGTCCTCACTCACAGACGAAGATGAAGAAGTCAGAAGCAATGCTGCTTTTGGCCTTGGCACTCTTGCCCTCAGTGGCAACACAACAATCCATAGGTTAGCAGCATTTTGTTGTGTTCAAAATCAGTTATAAGTGAATACATGAAACCACAGTCACTACGAAGAAATGTTGAAGGCATTATCAAGGATGATGTCAAAGGAAACGGATGCTCTAGTCTTGGACAACATCACTGCTGCATTGGCTCGTATGATCATTTCCAACGCCGCCATTATGCCACTTGGAGAGGTTTGTTTCATATATTTATCGACTTAGTAATCATCTTTAATGTATGTTAAACTAATGATCATTACCTTTGTTATTTCGTACAATGATTTTTTCAAAAGCCAAACCGTAAAATGGATATAATTTCAGAACACTAGTAAGTTTAAGATACGAAGCTTTTAGTTATCAACGTAACCTTTTACTTGAAAATGACTTTTTGACAGGTTCTTCCACCAATCTTAGCGAGGTTTCCTTTAGAGGAGGATAAAGAAGAAAACAGCACAATATTACAATGCATTCATCTTTTGGTTTCGCAGAAAAACAGTGATGTTAGGCATGAATTACGTTAATATCTAATTTAAATAAGTTTACATATAAATTTCTTTAAACTATCTTAGAATAAGATAATTTAAGAATGCTGTATTCATCAAACCAAATAAATCAAATGTACAATTATTTTAAAAGCTGTCCTTAATATACAGTCTATAATGTTGCTACATAATTTAAGGTTATCGTCCTACTGCCAAGAATACTGCCTTCGATAGGTAACTTGTTGAACACCAAGTTGACTCCAGGTTTGTTGTGATGTGGTTCATCATAGATTGGGAAGTTAGTTTATATGAATAGTGTATATATTATAAACCCTTGATAATATTGATAAATAGTATATCTGTATTATAAACTGATTTCTTTTATTTATAAACTCATTTTCTACATGTACCTTTATAATAAACAAAATAGAGCAGAAATCTGCAGCAGTGTCTCTCGTTAGAGAGGTTTATGCATCGCACAGTGAAGCCTTCCAGGTTATCCCCCAAGATCAGACTAAAGCTATTGAGAACCTAAAAAAGTGCCTCAATTAAACATTAAAGTGGCAAGATTGGCTTAATTTATTATAAAATGGTTTTAACATATGAATACGTTTTGCTTTTTAAATAAAAATCATGAAATATATGAATTCGTTTTAGATAAAAATAATATAATTCAAATTGAAAAGATTTCACAACCGAAATTTGAGTTTAGCGTAAAAAGCATGTGTAGGTTACCCTAGGTGGCTTAAAATTGGTATAGAATAGTTTTGCTTATTCTTTCATATTTTTATAGAAAAAAGTAAGATCAAAATTATAATTTTTTTTTAATTTTGCAAAAAAAAATCATTAAGCTTCATATGATATATACAAAAACTTGAAATAAACAAGTTTTAACAGGCAACTTTGATTTCAAACTCTTCTTCTATCTGCTAACACTCTGATAATGCTGCCCTCACCTGCCTTGCTAAAAACCTTGGAACAGCCATTAATCACCAATAAGTAACAATTAATATTTTGATTATTAACACTAGTTTTTAAAGCAAATTTATATTTGTTTTTGGTGATTATATTCGAAATCATATTGGTGTTGCTTGAATGGGATTTTAAGTTGTAAAAACCTTGTCATGCCAAAGAAGTAGTTGTGAATTGTTGAAGTCTGCTGGCCTTTCAAAGGCTCTGTACAAATATTTCATTAGTACATCCATCTGATCATTGTCGAGTTTTTTCACAGCAGCATCAATTTCTGAAGATTTGAAAGCCTGTACAACTCTCAAAGTTGTTTCAAATGCTTTGTCCTTTAAAAGAAATTATTTGAGTTTAAATGGAGCCCTTCAGTCTTTGTACAATTTGAACAACCTTTATAGCTTGGTTTTTAGTATTTAGAGGTGGGTTTGTGAGTACTGCAAGTAGTGCATCAGAATTGTTTCCCCTGTTCACAATTTTCATTTATTTAATCAATATTTTTTGAAATCTGATTGAACTTAAGTGAATTGAATTCTTGAAAAAACTAATGTTATAATAAAACTTTTGATCAATAGATTTCCAAAATATTTTATCATACTTTGCGAGAAATGCTTCAACATCGGCAATATTGGGCCCGGTATTGGTAAAATCATCATTCATATCATCGTCATAATTTTCTTCAGAAATTTTATCAACATCAATTTTTCTGAAAGCGGCATTTTTTACAACTTTAGACATTTCTAATCTTGCTTTAGTCTTAGGCGGATCTTCACTTCCGCGAACGGCTAGATAGCCTCCTTTATTTTGATTGGTTGTTAAATAAAAGTTTTAAATCATTCAAAACTATCTCAATTTCAGTTTAAATTTAGAAAATAGTTTAAAAATTATTTGAAACATTGAAAATAATTAATTTTTTAAAAAAACTTCAAAAAAATATCAAATATCGAACCTTTGAAAGATAAAGCTGAGGGGCTAGAAAAAATGAAGATTCATCATATTTTGAGTGACTCTGTATATAAAAGCATAAACAAAAGTGGTCTTGAAGATTTAAACAGTTTTGTGCCACTATAACAATAATTGTTATTTGTTTGTTTAGCTGTTGTTTGTTTGTTTGTTTGTTTGTTTTCTTGTATGTTTCTTTTGTTGCAAGAACCGAAATACAACGACAATCTCTCGATAAAATATTTGGTTGGCTGACTGTTAATAACAGAATGAAATAGAAAAAATTAATTTTTTGGGTGATAATATTTTTTAAACAATAAGTTTATATAATTTTTAAATTTATTATGTAATTGTTCGTCAAATAATACAGGCACTTTCTAACAGGCACTTCGCGATCACGCAAAAAGTATTGAATAGCTTTAGGCTAGTCGATGAACCAATGATAGAACTCCAAAAAACTTGTGAAAGTACAGAAATAATCATTTTTAGAAGTCTTATGAAAAAAAACTAACATTTATCAACTAAAAAAGCTTTTTGTACAATTTTTGAATATTTAAACATTATGATACATGAATATTTAAAAAAAAAAAACTAACATTTTTTAAAGCCTATGATTGGTCCAATTTAAAAGAGCTTTTTGCTGCTTGGAACATCTTTACACTTTCTATAGAGAAGAATGTGTGTCTTCCACTGACCAATAGGATTGAAGCAGATTTGGACAAGATCGTTTTTTAATTAGCTATTTTTCTCATTAAAAATTTAAATCGTTTTTTTTTTGTAACGTAAAACATAAAATAAGAGGACGCTAACTTTTTATGATAAGGCTAAATTTATCGAAAATTATAGCTTCCGATTCTCAATAAATGTATTAAAAATTCCTCTTATTTGATGTTTTTCGTTACAAAATATTGAAGAAAAATACACACGATGTCTCTGAAAAGGTTTCTTGTTTGTATACTTAATAATGTGAGTTCAACTTACGAAAAGCTTCGTGTTATTAATCAGTTAATAAAAGTGTTTGATAAAATCGTTTTTTAAATATTTTTTAATTCTTCGAGCTTTGTTGAGGAGTAAGGTAGAAAAGTTATCGAGGCGTCTGGGCACTCTTTGGATACAGTCTGGTTGCGTCAGAAGATATCCCTTGCAATTGTCCGCGGCAATGCTACCAGCATTCTTTCCTGTTTCCGCTCTTCTCATTTCTCTTAAGTGTAGTTTTTTTTTTAAGTTTATATCGTTTTTTATTATTTTTTTTTTTTGCAATATTTTAAGAAAATAAAAACAAAGGTTTAATGAATTCAAATGCTCATTATCGTAAACTTAAAAAAAATCTAGTTTTTGAAATAAAAAATTTGATTTCACAAAAAAAAGGAGTTTATTTTATTCCACAAAGCTTTTCGTAAGATGAACTTACATTATCAATTGATAATGTAAGTTCATCATACGAAAATAAACAAAATTAACTGGAATCAAATAAGCTCCTATAAGTTTTCTCATTTAAATATTATTAAATACTTGGCGTGGACTTCTACTGTCAACTAATCAAATAATTTTTTGTGCGATTGACGCTATGTGTGTTTCGCTTCTGTTGCGACAGATGAAATACACGATGATTGATGGAGACAAAAAGAGCACGAGTTAACAACAGCAAAAACAATGTACTATAATTAACACTTGTCGATCGGCTAATTATGTTGCGATGTAATATTTGTTTTGGTGTTTATATTCCTAAAATTTCGTTATCTAGGGTATATAATAAACAAAACATGGAAGTTGAAAAACTCGTTTTAATTTGTAAATCAAAGTTTTCTTGAGTTAAACCTCGGAAGACAGACGAAGTTGAAACACAAGAATCCCCATAGAAATCAACAAAATCAACGAATTCAACAAATTAAACCTCGGGAAAATTTGTTAGTTTTAAGGGTTTTTATATATTCACATTTGTAATACATTTATATGTATTTATAAATTTCATTTTGATATTTTACGATATGGTAGATTTATGAATTAAATAATGAAATAGATTTTTAAAAATTAATATCATGTCACTAACAGGTAAATAAAAATAAAAATTGAATAAAAATAGTTGAATCGCTCAAAGATTTGAAGCCTTGAACCATTGCTGGTTTCCAAGAGTATCTCAAACAACGCAAACCACGTTGAATAGTATAGCGACTTTCATAAACACCATTATAAACGATTGATACCATAATAGCAAGCCAGAATGCATATACTTTTGATTCAAGTTCAATATTGACACTTGTATCTTTTTAATTGAACATATTCAGGATTACTTGATGATTAAATGAGAAAACACTTTTGACTTCTTCAAAGTAATTACTTAGGTTATAACACTGAAATTTAGTCTAATAGATATTTTTCTTAATTGTTATGAAACTCGCCATTACCAGCCTTGCTTCATGTGTACACAGTACATTAGTGCGTTATGTGTTTCTTTGGATAGTAATATGCCAGCTCTTTCTGTGTAGGCAACATTCTTTTTTTTGATGACTTGTATAGAGCAAAATACTCTGTTACAAAATTTTATTTTTACTAGCTTGGAGTTATCTCGTTTTATTCAAACCAAGTCATTTCATTTTGTATTTGCGCATCTCGATTGCAGCTTGTGTCTTCTTTTGCTTCATACATGGTCTTGTAGTGAGTGCTTATTGAAGCTGGTTGTTAAACCCAAAAAATTCTTTTTAATTATAATATGCCAAACTTTTTATTTTAGATTCAATTCTTCTATTGCTTACAACGTCATCATTATCATAGCCACATGTATAAAGGTAGAATCAATGATATAAGCAGTTTTATTAGAAATTCTTTTGTTTTAATAAAACCTGTAAATGAAATAATATCATTTTTTTCAAGATTCTTTATTTTATTTTTTGAAATTTATGAAAAATTTAGTTTACTTGTGAATTAAATTCATTTTTCTTAAAGTTTCTACTTTTTTTTATAAAAAAAATTAAAAAACAAAAAGTTATAATAAACAAAAAATACACTAAAATGAACATGTTTGTTAGTGCTATGATGATATAAACATAAATAATATAAAAAACAAAAATAATAACAACAACAAAAATGATGATAGTGAAACAATAGTAGTGAAATACTTGGTCCCTTAAGTCTGATGGTGACATCATTCAAGTTTGATTTCAGTGATATTAACAGCTATTTCAAGAATGTATATATAAATGAATAGTAATTAAATTGAATCAATAAATATAAAAAAAACAATATCAACAAAATAACAAATTAGATGGAAATTTGAATAGATAGATAAATATAAATTAGATTAATTAATTAAATATGCGTGAAAGTTATGTTTCAAATGTGTTTTGTAATTATTCAGGCTCTACACCGATATATTAAACAAATTCCAAAGAATCAAAGATCTTCAAACGTAAGCAAAAGCTGTGTATAAAAGAAGCCGCACTGAGCACTCGAAGTTTCTTCTCTGAAATACCTAGCCATGAAGCTTATGTTTGCTTGCTGTCTCTTCTTGCTGTTCATCTCAGCCTCATGTGAAACTACCGGTAAGCCTGATTATCGCTATATTGAGAATCAGTTAATTTAATTTTTTAAATTTTAGTGGTTATATATTCAATTTTCTGCTAAGATTAAAAAATAATACATTTTCAATATTATTATTGGCTTTAATAAAATTACAAATCCTACAGCTGGCTATGGGAATGATTGGCAGCCTCACACAGACGAAATACTGTCCACAACGCCAAGTAAGTTATGAAAGATTGATTGAGCAGTTCACAAATGAACAAAATCACAAATCGTGACTTATGATAAAAAAGTAACAAAACCGACCAGCAGCTCATCCCAAATAGGGGATTTTCTTGCGCAACCATTTGGTTTCACAAGGCGCTGTGTGCGCCATTAAGAATTTTAATAATTAATAAATTGATTTCGAACTCAATTTGAAAGTGGAAACTTTTGAGGCATTTTTTTGAAAAAAATATCTTTTTGATGACTTCATCATGAAACGCTCAATAGTAATTAAATGGAATAACGTTGTTGAATTTTTCAGCTTCAACTCCTGTATCTTCTAGCGGTGTTAATGATACGTTCTCAGGTTAGAGTAACTTCATTAACTTCCATCTATGTATTTTCCAATGAAATCTGTATTACTATCTTTTTATTTTTCAATCAAGTTGATTAATCACTTTTATCAAGCATATTTCATGGAATACTTTACCTGGTGCTATTTTTCAGATGTCGTGTGTAAAGAAGGTTCGTCTAAACTGATCTTAGTTGAAGAAGCAGAGAATTTGAAAGAGAAAGTTCAAATGACCATAGTTGAGAAGTATCTTTACTTTAATGATACGGAGCCAGAAGGTCTGGAAGGAGTCGAGAGGGAAGATCTAATTGGTCTTTTCTCCAAGGTCTCAAGTTTTTGAAGCCCAACAAAACTAGTTCATTTTTTTAATCAAAAAGGATTTAATTTGAATAGCTGTTGTGCAATCATTAAGTCAATCAATCAGTATTACAAGCGTAGTATTTGTAAAAATTAGTCTACATTATGTATTGTAGTTGACTTAGTTTTATGAAACTTCGTATATTTTTGCCAAAAAATCTGTTATTTTTAATTCTTCTAATCATAATGAATGATAAGCAGGCTAATGTATTATCTTTGAGAATTAACTAGTATAAAAGCTTTTCAAATTCTCCAGGAAAATTTCTGGCCCACAAAAGAAAATAGTACTCTCGTTTTGCCTGTTTTGATCAAAGTTTCTGTCAAAGTAGGTTTTTTTTAACTTCTTTGATTCATATGCTTATCGATTTTTTGATTTTAACGATAATATTTTTTTTTATGATAAACATTGAATTTTGTGATAATGAGTCTAACCTGATTATCCCATCAGTTAGTTATTGTCTTGATATTTTATGGCCAAAAGTGTTTTTTATATCAAAAACAAGTTGAAATATTCAATCTAGAATTTTATTGAAATTTTATCATAAAATGAGAAAGATTTTAGATACATATATTTTTTTAAAAAACTAAAATTTTCGACAAATTCAACTTTGTCATAATTCATTGGTATTATAAATATTATATACTAATGAATTATGACAAAGTTGAATTTGACAAAAATTTTATTTTTTTGAAAAAATATATGTATCTAAAATCTTTTTCATTTTACAATAAAAATCAACAAAATTTAAATAAAAAAAATACATAAGATGTTTCTTAAAAATCTAAAATTTTATTGAATGAACATTGTTCAGCACAAAAAAAATTTTTTTGAAGGAAAACATGTGCAAGAAACCCACTTTGAGCTATGTCGACTTCGACATGTCCGAAGATTCCTCGACTGCACTCAGAATCAAGCAAAGATGGCATTTTTTCGATGTAGGAACTTTTATTAAAATTATAATTTTCTACAGAATTTACAATGAGTGACGTTGAACTGCAATTTTTTTGATATCCATCATAAATGTTATTGAGAATATTTTATCATTACAATCATTTTATGTTATTTATTTCATATTATCAATTATTAATCATATTTCAAAATGTTATATATAAAAAGCTATGTAAAATTTTACTATCAACTATAAATATAATACCTTATCCTAGTACATTAATATATACTCCATTATATTACAACATACTATGTAGAAATATAAATCTAATATGAATGAACATTTCAGCAAAATTTTGTACAAGCGTTGCCTGCTGAAGACACAGGGTTCTTTGAAATCTACCTCAACCTCTTGCCGGACTCCCATGGAGGAATCATTGACCTCAAAGTGGTCTTCTGTTGTTCTGACCAGGAATAAATGAGAAACATGACTTTGAATCAAACTTTTAGCTTTATTAGATAAACTCATTTAAGCATAAGCTTTATGCTCCAAAAAGTTTGAAATTTTTGTGCAAATAAAAATAAAGTGTTTTTTGCCGAAAATACCTTTAAACCTCCTATTTCAGCTTCCGTAGCTCAATCGTTGAGCCTTAGACTAAATATCTAAAGTTACGGGGTTCAATCCCGCGTGGGCCGATAATTAGCACCTGTTCCACAGTGTGTTTTCGCTACATTAAATTTGTAGCAAGCGCTTTGATCTATAAGGAAAAGCGCTTTATAAATAACACATTACATTACATTCAAAAAGAATTAACTAACTAACGTATATATCCTTAAAAGCTACAATCTGTTTTTCATACTAGTTATTTATCCTTCCATGCCTTGCTCAACATTTTTTGTAATAAATATACAACCATCTACTTTTTCAAGTGGTTTTAATATAGTTTTGGTTGGTTTTAATAAGGATTTTCAAACTCACAACAAAACATAAGGCTGACAGTGGCATTAATGAAATGAGTGCAGTAAGATAAATACTACGAACCAACCTTGAAAAACTGCTTTTCAATAGTATAATGATATACCGTAAAGAAAAAGGGCAAAAAAAAATTAAATAATTCAAATCGAATAGAATAAAAAAAATAATTTTATTAAAAGTTATTTTAAATGATATGTCAACAAATTAAACAAATTCCAGACCCAAAGAACTTCACACGTAAGCAAAACCTGTGTATAAAAGAAGCCGCACTGAGCACTCGAAGTTTCTTCTCTGAAATACCTAGCCATGAAGCTTATGTTTGCTTGCTGTCTCTTCTTGCTGTTCATCTCAGCCTCATGTGAAACTACCGGTAAGCCTGATTATCGCTATATTGAGAATCAGTTAATTTAATTTTTTTAATTTGTAGTTGTTACATATTCAATTTTTTTAAGGTTAAAAAACTACATTTCCGATAATATTATTGGTTTTAATAAACTCAAAAAAGCTGGATCTGGCTATGTGAGCATGTGGCAGCTTACTACATTCGGACGTTAGTTCATACCGTTTTATTAAACAATATTGAAAGGAATAACTAAAACTATACATAAAGTGTTTTGCGCTTACGACTTATGATAAAAAGAAATTAAATCGACCACCGGTTACCCGAATTCGAAGGTTCACATGCGCAACCATTAAATTTTACAAGACGCCATCTGCACAAATAATAACGATAGTAATTGAAGATAATATCATTGTCGAATTTTTTCAGCTTCATATCGTGATGGTGGGGGAAAAGATATGTTCCCATGTTAGAGTTTTAATTCTTGTAATATCCTTCATCTAAGTATTTATTGATGATCTATGCAATAAAAATCACTTTATTTCTAAATATAGTTACTGAATAGTTTAACAAGCAAATTTTCTTTTTCAGTTGTCGCGTGAGAAAAAGGTTCTGCTAAACTGATTTTGAGTGAAGAAGCAGAGAATTTGGAAAAGAACGTTCAAATGACCATATTTGAGAACTATCTGTACTTTAATGATACGGAGCCAGAAGGTCTGGAAGGAGTCGAAAGTAAAGATCTAATTAATCTTTTTTCTGAGGTTTCAAATTTTTGAAGCCCAACAAAACTAATTCTATTTGTTAATTAAAAACAATTAGATAAGTAAACATTAATTCTATTAGGCAATACTACAACTCAATTTGTATATTAGTCTATTAGCGTACTGTACTTGACAATTTAATTTATTCTTATGAATCTTTATACATTTTTGTCAAAACACCCAGTTTTATAATGGATCAAATTGCAATACATTTATAAAACAATGGATAAGCAAAAGAATATACAAAATTTTCAAATTTTCAGTACAATTACTGGCCCAAGAAAAAATAATACTTTTCTCGTTTTCCCTGTTCTGCTCAAAGTTTCTGTCAAAGTCTGATTATATAAAATATCTTGATTGCTATGTTTGATGTCTTTATATTTTTTTTACGATAATGGATTTACTTTCATGCTAAATATGAAGTGCTTTGATAATCGGTCTAACCTCAATATGACATTAGCTAGCCATTCTCGTGATACTTTATGACCTAAAGTTTTTTTTATAACAAAAAAATGAAGCATTTTTGAAAAACTGTTATTAATTAACAAAAAAAATTCTCATGAAGAAAAACTTTTGCAAGAATCTAACTTTGAGCCATTTCTGGTTCGCCGTATCTTTAGATGCTTCGGTTTATTTCAGAGTCGGGAAGCAGGAGTGATATACTGAAGTAAGAACCTTGTAAACTGTATGGAATTTTGTAATGAATGAAGATAATACTTATATATGAGCGATACATTTTTAAAATTACAATGTATGTATTGTTATGGCTATTTGAACTACCAATTTTCTTTAATATATATGAATATATTTAGTAAAAATACTTATTCAATCCCATTTCATCATTACATCAATTACCTTATTAGAAAAGGATATCAGATTATTAAATAGTTTTTAAAATTTTATACAGTATAAAATTAGATTATTATATCATAAAGTTAAACATTTTCACTAATATCCTATAGCTTAGATATATATATATATATTTTTTCAATGTAATACATCATGTAAAATTACAAATATGGTATTTATGAACATTTCAGGATGCATTTAGAACTCACATTTCCGAAGAAAATTCAGGGTCTTTCGAAATCTACGTCAACTCCTTGCCGCACCCCAAAAGGGTGATGGGAAACCTCAAAATGGTCCATTGCTGTTTTGACGAGAAATAAAGGACAAACGTGGTTTCGAATTGAAGTTTCAGCTCTATTCAATAAACTTTTGTTAGCATAGTATAATTATGCTACACCAAATTTGAATTTTGTGCAATAAAAAAAACAAAAAAAATTTTTTCCAAATTTTCGATTAGTACAGTCTTATCATAGTTCATAAGTGAGAAAAATGTAAAACTTTATGAATATGTATTCAACTGTGGCTTGAACTAAACTGGCTGAATTCTTTTTAATTAATTCATTTTGGATTTCCTAGGGTCTTTTTACATTAAAAGATAAAAAATGAGTAAGTCTAATTAGATCTAAAATGAATTTTTTGATAAAAATGCAAAGTTTGCAAGTAAGAAAATTCTTTTCCAATTTCACGTGTCAAAATATAATTTTGAATTTATTTTTAAAATTCACACCAATTACCAACAAAAACTATTTAATTTTTACAAAAGATTTTAGTTCGTCAACCTCTTATTATGAATTAAACATTTAATTTCACCAAAATGGATTTATTCAAGTACTTAGTATTTATATTTTATCTTCTATATTTATATCTTCAATAGTTAATATCAATTTATGAATCATAAAAACACGACAATCTTTGAATTTTTTATTTTGACGAAGCTTTTCGATATATTCTATATCATCATCAGGTAATAATACCAATTTTAACTCCAAATTAGTTAAATTGAATTTAATTTTTCGTTCTCGAAGCATTATTTTTTGCTTGCCAACCTTTTTTTTATCATTTTCTATTTAAGGAATCAACAGTCAAATTTAACGAATTTTTTTGGCGAGATTTCTTGTTGAGAGACATTTAAATCTGTTGCGAACATTTCTTGTGCAGTTTTTCTTTCCTCCTCGTGTTTCTCTAAACATTAAAAGTTAAATTTATATGCAATTCAAAACATTTTAGCGTTCCAAAATTTTTTTGAATTTTTAAACTTATCTTACACACTGAGTTTTCTAACTTGTTCTATTAATTAAAACTATTTTAAAAATTTTATGAAAATAACATTTCATTAGTTATTGTTTAAGAGATAAAGTATCAAAGCCACAAGAAAAACCTCAAGAATTTATTTTTATCGTTCAAATAAAAGATTTACAAAGTATTTTGAGCAGTTTATCCAATAACTTCCTTTCGAATATTATTAAAAGCAAACTGCGACAAATAATTTTGATAGAATTTATTAAACCAAAATTTTGAATGCATAGTTAATTTTAGTCGGAAATATTGGTTGAACTAATAAAAATAAAAAAATCAAGTTCATTTTCAGCTATAATTTTATACTTTTTGTCGTGTCAAATTACTTTAATCAAAATAAGTAATGATACTTTAAGTTAGTAAGTATGCTTGCTTGATATCAGATACATAAACTATATTTTTCTTTGCAATATTTCTCTAGGATTATCGACTATGAAATAAAGCGAATATTTCAAAACAACTCCAATGGTCATGTATAATTATTTCATATTGTGTTGTTTAATAAAGCCTCAAATCACAATCTTGTTACACTTAATAAAATGTGGAGAAGGCCTAGATGAAGGAAACCAACTTATAAAGATTAAAACAAAAACTTTGACGTGAAGAAAATGGCATTTTTATTTGGATAAGCACACAAAAAATTTCATAAATCAAAAATAACAAAAAAACACAACAATACTTCAAACTTTTAGCCTTATCATAATTCATGCTGCCATGAATATTTGTGGTAAATGCTTATTGAAGCTGGCTGGTACAGCATTATAATACGCAACTCTGCGCCTCAAAACAGGCTATTCTCTGAGAACTCTTTGAAATCTCAACGGTGACTATTAAAGACGCTGTGCTCAGCTTCGGGACCATTTCATGAACCATGTGACGGTTTTGACAGGAACATTTTGAACGTGGGCCTTGCCTCTCAAATTCTTGTCATCTGTTAATAACACTACACTCCTGGCCAGCTTCAAAGGATCATCTGCATAATGGGTTGCTCTAAAAGATATTTCTTTGTTTAAATTTAAATTTTCAGAGACATCGTATGTATTTTTCTTCAATATTTTGTAAAGAAAAACATTCAATAAAAGGAATTTTTAATACATTTATTGAGAATAAAAGTGACCTCGTTTAGAAAATTATTTTTCTTTGAAGAACTCTTGGACAATTAATTATTTGAAATAATAGCATCGAAATTAAAATAGCTTGTTTTTTTGAATAATTAACTAATTCTTTATTATAGTCGTTGAATCACTATATAACCATAGTTACGATTTTATTTTTTTCGCTAACGTTTTATGATAAGGCTAAACTTATGGAAAATTATAGTTTCCGATTCTCAATAAATGTATTAAAAATTCCTCTTATTTGACGTTTTTCGTTACAAATTATTTAAATTTCCTCACTATTTGTTTAACCTCCGTTGCTACGGGTGGGTCGTAATAATTGTCTATTGATATTTTACGATATGGTAGATTTATGAATTAAATAATGAAATAGATTTTTTAAAATTAATATCATGTCACTAACAGGTAAATAAAAATAAAAATTGAATAAAAATAGTTGAATCGCTCAAAGATTTGAAGCCTTGAACCATTGCTGGTTTCCAAGAGTATCTCAAACAACGCAAACCACGTTGAATAGTATAAGCGGCGTTCATAAACACCATTATAAACGATTGATACCATAATAGCATGTTAACCTGGATTTTCAGGCATGTAATCGGCAGGTTTGTCTCTTATGAAGTGCAAGCAGCAGTTCAAGATCTTGTCGTCATTGTTCTGTTCAATTGTGTAGTTTTATATCACAACGATACATTAAAAGAATACTATAAAACTTGTATTTTTAAAGTTTCATAGAAATAGTATGTCTCCATTTTGAGAAATATCCAAATGTGATTTAAATTATGAAGCCAAACTTTGAGAAAAATAGAGCTATTTTTAACAAACCAATCTACAGAAAATATTTTAACAGTTGAAATTTTATAACATGAATAACCCACCCTCCCCAATGCCACGTCCAAATCCTCGCATCGAAACATTATTGAATCCATTATGCTACCTGTGAGGGTGTCAAAAGTGCAAGGATATATCTGGTTCTGTGTACAGGGACGGGGTTTGCTAACGTTTTATAGTGGAGCTATACTTATCGGAAACTCTAGTTGTTTTTGTTTAAATTTAATGAAAAACATTCATGAATCGAAGAAAAGGATTGTTGAGATTTGAAAAAGATTTAATTGATACAACACCAAAGCTTCCCTCTTAACATTGTATAAACTCCATTAAAGTGCTATTAAAAGTACCTTTCGAGGTGATTGCTTTGATTCTACAGCTCTTTTTCTCAAACTCATCTTCGAGGAATTTAATGGCTTTGGACGCTTGGTCTGTTGGATAGGATCAAAGAATATAAGGAAAGAAACAAAAAAATGTTCATATAATACTACTGAGTCCATCGATAAATAAGTATTTTTTATATAATTTATAAATGATGCATCCTCTAATGTATACTTTTTAGATGCTCATTCCATTCGGCATCTGCATCCACCCTGCCGTTCAATGCCAGATAATCCAGCTCTTGTATCACTGAGATAATCAGGGTACATTCAATTAGTTCAATCACAAAAAAAAAGCCAACAGATTCATCCTCCAACACACAAGACCACAACCCTCAGTCATACAACTGACCAACTAAAGGAACAACGATGCAGAACTTTTGAGTAAGGAGGATGATTTTGATAGCGTGCAGGTAAGCGATGTAACAGTTGGTGTCGAAGATCAAATGGTAAGGCCTTACTTCAACCAATAAGGAACGACTTTTCGACTGGTCAAAAACTTTTTTACTGCGGTTCTGAAGTGAGTTTGATATATTGTTTATTATTGTACAAGCCATTAAAACGTTATTTATTATTTATTTAATGGGTAGAATAAACTAAATCGAATATTCAAGAAAACAAACACAAATTATTTATTAGCTTAATACATAACTCAAGTTAATAATACTTTTTGATGGTTTCCCATACTATTTATATATCTATAGTTCAGCCTTTTATATGAAAAAGATACAATATTGAAATTACTTGACAAATATCATCTAGTACATTAAAGACAACATGCTCACATATAAAAGTATATACAGTTATTTATATAAGACATCAGTGTACAAAAAACTCATTTGCCACTCACATTTTTATGCCATTGTTTTTCTAAAGCTTCCTTCTTCACCCTCAACTCCTCCATCTTTTTACTCAATTGACCTCCAAAAGGATCCTTTTCATCGTAATCTGCCCAACTTTTTATTTTAGATTCAGCTGTTCTAGTGCTCACAACATCATCCATATCATAATCAACATCGTCATCATCTTCTTCGTCATCTTCATATTTACTTTTAAACTTCTTATAACCAATATTATCATTGCTGTTTGCTATTGAATTTTCACTGAAAGTGGTATTATCATGGCTTTGATGGGATTGATTAGAAGCGCCAGAAGGGTGTAGGATGAGGGAGTACTGATGACTGGAAGGGTGGTAGGTGAGTGAGGGTGGTTCAAGACCGTACATGAAGTCTGAAAGAAGCTTCAACTTGTGAAGTCTCACCAACATCCCCCTCGTGTTCTGCATGAGTTACATTTATAACTTATAATAGGTGTATTATTAATGGTTTTCGATGATCCTCATAGTCTTTAATGGATGTTTTTCTTAGTTCTGTGAACAACATTTTTTAAACAAAATGAAATCGATCAAAATAAAAAAAATACCTAAGCAATAACAAAACGGCCTAGAAAGAGTGAAAAAGAGTGCAGTAGAGGAAACAGAATTATTATCATAAGTAGTATTACTATCAGTAAAATGAAGAATGCAAACCACTGAAAACTTCTCAGAAGCAACGACGTCAGACTGCAGGACGGCAGCGGAGGCCAGAGGAGAAAAGCCATACAGCATTTTATCTTCCGCTAACGTCACATCAACTGCAAAATACAAGCATTTTTATATGTATTACTTGAGTGCGTTGCTTGAGCTTCATAAAGCGAACCATAGAATAACCAAACCACCTCCTTACCTCAACAATGACTTCAATAACTGTGTCCTCATGCAATACAACTATTCTGTTATACCTTATAGCTCACTCTAAAAATATCATTAATTTAACCACCCTCTTTTGCATCAAGCAAACTGCCCATCAAATATCAAATTGCACACAACACTCCCACAACAAAGCTGCCTTTAAAAGCCAACTCACCTCCATTAAAAGTGTCATGGCTCCTACTTCCCACATAACTTTCCAAAGGGATTTTAAGGAGGGCGTTGAAGATGCGTATGAAACTGATAATTGATAAAAATTATACATAGAAAATAAAATTGCCATATACAACAATCTATATTTCATTGATAATACACATTTAACAAAGAATATTATATGGGGTTAATGATAAAACCCAACCTCTGCTCATTCTCCTTAGGTGTTTTATTAGTGGAAAACGTGGCTAAGGGAACAGTTGCCCATATATGGTAATTGCTCATCATCCAATCAGACCACACGCTTATGGGAGCTAATGTAGTGTTAAGTTTATCGATGAAACTTGTCAAGTTTCGTTTATTATTAGTTGCTTCATCATCGTGACGATTATCTGTGCCATCGCTATTTTTTTCATTTTCAATTATGGATAGCAGTTTGCTAGCTAAAGAATCTTCTTCATTTCTGTTAATGTCTTCATAAAATTCATCTTGACAGATGAAAGAGGCAAGGTATTGTGTGAAGCATGAGCACAAACACTCGTACATCATCATACCATACTTCACCACTGTTTCTTGCAGTGGTCCTGCAGTAAATTTCAATTAAATGTATCCTTTAAACATTTAAAACAACAAAACCAAAGAGGCTGCTCATCAAGGTTATTTTTGTTACAAAAAAATCAATAATTCACAAAACCCACATACTGTTATGAGAACATTGAGAGATGGAGAAGATGGTTATGGTGATCACTTGTACAAGTTTCTGCTGGCTCAATGGGATCGGATGTGTGTTCATGAGGTAGGTGAATTCCTTGATCAAATGATTCCAATTGTCTTCTAGAGTGTCCAGACTGTGGTGTGGTAGAATTAAACTAGTGTTGATTTTGTAATTGTTTGATGGTTTTACTTTCCTTTTGATGCCTAATATTAAAAAATAAATCAGAATATTTTTCAAGACACCATATGATCACAGTGGTTTTGAATTTATTTAAATATTCATTAGTGAATTATGACAAGCCTTAATGATTTCTGATAAGGTTGAACTTATCGAAAATTTTAGCTTAATAAAATTTGTTTTAAATATTTTTTTCAAGAAATTCTTCATGAATCAAGTAGTATGTTTAATAAATTCAAAACAGTATATGAATTTTTGTATTTTGATTTTTCACCGTGAATACAAAAATATTCTCATAAAACACAAAAATCTAAACATAAAAAGTCCATTTACTTGATTTTGTTGTAAAGCTTTCCGTGCAGATTCAAGAAATCAAGTTGAAAAAGTTGATAAATCTGCAATCAACATTGAATGAAACTTGAAATATTACTAAAAAATAACTGATAATTTTATTATAAATATACACAATGAACTACTAACACCAAACCTGGCCTCTTGACCATACTACACTAAAAACCACTTATAAAACATATCCGCCCAGTGCACCACAACCACTTCACCTCAAACACTACCCCATCTACCATCCCACCATACAAGACCACACCTTCATTTGATCATGAGTCTTCAATAGAGGATCATCTTCTTCGTCTTCCTCCTCACTACTCTCATCCACCTTCCTACAACCATCGCTCGAGTACCATATCTCAGAACGGTGCCCAAACACGAAGTGATGCTTTTTTCTGTGATTAATAATGAAGGAATAATTAAATAAAAATACATGATTGAAAAATTAAAATGAGTTTGAGTATAATACTACAAGGAAATTTCTCCAAATCTTTTGCACTCCTCTAATAAAAATTTTCAGTATTCAGTATTTATTTTATTTATAACTTTGGCCTGCAATACCATTAGTCTCAATATATGTTGTAAATGCTAAACAATTCATTTGAGCAAACCATTGGTCTCAAGCCATAACTACTTAACCCATTACTACTAGTATGAATTTTAATGGTAATATTATTATTGTTAATGTTAATAATAGATACTTGATATTGTTCTTTTTCCTCTCGTTCTGGATTCTTTCCTTCCTGTTCTTCTCTTCCACATGGGCCTGTAATCAACAAAAACAACTATAACACAGGTTTCCTGAAGGAAATCCGATTTGAACAGATTTGATTTTTAGTACCCTTACCCAATGAACACAACAGATCAAATGATATTGAAAATTTAGTGTTCAAATCATTAGTATTTTGGTGCATAATTCACTCACCGTTTTGAAGACTCCTTGAAAAAGACTTATGAGGTAGGAAGGGGTGTTGAAAGCTGGTGATGATAACGATATTGATCTGATTGAGTAGTAGAAGACGTCCAAGTTCTTATTCTGTGTATGTGTGTGTTTGTAGGTCTGTATTTTTGTGTATCATTATGGAATAAATCTACAGACTCAGAAAAGCTTGATCTTATCCAGCATAAAATAAATATAAAGTGAAAAAAATTTATCAATAAATAAAAACAATAACATCTTATATGATCCATCTAATGCTTTAGCATACTTTTTTCTTATTTGCAATAAAATTGTCTCAACCGAAGCAAAACTCGAGGGTACCACCCTTTAAACACTCAACGCAAACGAAAATAACCACGATACGTGACCATTATAATTAAAATACTCAACGAAAAAGATTTTATACTTAGAAATAATGCAGATCAACAAAACCAACGAGAATTTTCTGAACCTTATGATAAATAACATTAGAAAGTCATGGAAATAACCTAATGACCCTTCAAAAAAAACGCTACCTATGGTAAAATGACAACGCAATGACCAAGTAATAATAGGAAACAAATCACCATGGAGAAAGCAAGTCTGGCCAGATACTCGTAAGGTCGATGCGATGTAGAGGACTTTTGAGCTTCCATGTACCATCTGTTTTGTTGCATTGTGAGATGAATCTTCGGTTATAATTAAGAGAATCTATACCATATGAAACAGATTACAGAAAAAATTTGAAGAAATGTAAGGTATGTAGAATTACTTAAAGTATGATTATAGTGGTAAATTTTTTTTTCTAATTATTATAATTAATAGCTATAAATACAAGTTAATATTTAATGGCTCACTTCTGAGCTTCCAAATAAAACTGGTAAATCTCTTTATTGTTGTTATTATTATTGCTATTATTATTATTGTTGTTGTTTGAGTTCTTGATGGCTTTTGTGAGATTGACGAGTTTATATCTAAACAGATCCCCAATGCTCAAACATATGCGATAACGGATCGATTCGAAAAGCCTTTGTTTCCTTGAAGCATCATTTTCTTGCATCTTAATGCTGCTCAATTCATCATATAAAGAAGAGTAAAGCTTGGTGCTCTGCAGGAAATTTTAGTGGTTTAGTAAACAGAATTTGACCATTATATAAACACTTGTTATTCTAAACAACAAAAAATCTAAGGTTCTTTCTGAACAACTAACGTTTGTTTTTTTAGTTTTAATTTTTTGAATAATTATAATCATAACTTGAGTTTGAACTAAAGCCTTAAGCTGACCATCAGATCACCCAAGTAGCATGTAATTCAACTTAAAAAATAAACCCCACATTTAAAAAATTCTAATGAATATTAATGATGATAATTTTAAGGTATAATATAAAAGAAACAAACACTATGGTTTATTGAGAAACTTAGTACACGAAGCTTTTTGTAATAGTATCTTACATTATCAAGTGTACTCAAGTTATAAAGTAGCAATGAAGCAAAACACAAGTACTAAATAACATTAATAAACCTGGTGTAAATGATGGTTGAAGCAGGAAGACAACTGGCGATGATAAGTCTCAACATCAACCTCATCATCACACCATCTCCTTGTGTCATGCTTACCCATCGTATTAGTATTGATTCTCTCCATTTCATCCTTGTAACTATCAACCACAGGCAATACACCATCTTTCCACATCAAATCCAATACTTTCCATTCAAACACATTTTCTGGACATTTTAATAGGATTTCTCTGAACCACTCCATCTGAGACATGCTGTGATGTTTAGTGGTTTTGAACAACAACGAAATTTTAGTATTGTATATTAAAAATGTTAGTATATCAAATTGATGCTCATGAAATTGATTAAAATTGAATCAATAAAACGGTTTGATCAATAACTATTATACCAAATCAAGATTTAAAAAATCAAGTATTATGAATATATTATGGCCAGAACTTTATGTTTTTGAAATGCCCTTGACAACCAATAAAATTTAGTTTATATAAAATATAGTGTATTCTTGCTTTAACCCATGAAATATTAAATTTTTAACTGGTTTGTTAAAAATCATCAAAACAAGACAGATTGAAAAGCAATGCTAAATTACTACATACCACAGAGAAGACAATTTCTCAAAGAAGTTGAATCTCTTATCATACACAACATCCCCATCATCCACACACTCTTCCTTTTTTCCAATCATATGCTCATTATTTTTGGTTATAATAGTAATCTTGACGCTATTCTCGTTATTGTTCTTTCTATTAGCGTTATCATGTTGATACTGTATTTGTTTGATAGATTCCTTGGATTTGTTTATTTGTGTTTGCAGCATCATACACTTTGATAACATCTGTAGTACTTCTGGTGCTACTGAGTTTTGCTGAATGGGGGTCTTACTGCTGTTAGGTTGATAAAAAATAGCAATAAAAATTATTCTTATTAATAATGTAATAATATTGTAAAATACTGGGCAAAATTTTTTTATCACAGTATAGTCTTCAACAGTATGATATTGTAATAATGTAATTATCACAAAATTCTCATAATATCAAATCTTGAAACTAAAAAAATAAAATCTCTCGATGGAACTCACTTTATTTTTTCAATAGTTGATACATCTTCATTATTATCATACCTTTCTTCATTGTTATTATCATATCTGTCCTTGATCTTCCTATTGTAATAATTATCTGAAACAAATGAGTTGGCATAACCACCATTGTAAGAAGTTTCCTGGCTATATAAGTCATAACCATTATCATTTCTCCTTTTGTTCCTAGAATTACTATTAATTCTGCTTCTGTTATTGTCTTCATTATCAACTTGGCCCAAAAAATTGTTTTTGAACAATTCAGAAGGTAGTTTTATTAGGCCTCTGACCTTCCCTAAGCTTGATGGAGTCTCACTTATATCTTCATGTGATTGGGTGATCATATTTGTAGATGATGTGATTGGTTGGTTTATTTCGATTGATTTTATTGGTTTGGTGTTTAGTTGAGTTTCTTTATTATATTGGCATATTGTGTTATTTTCAAAATGTTTAGTGTCATTAATCTCATTTTTGTTTTTCAATTTCTTTTTTGTTTGTTCTAGTTTATTTACAGTTCTATCAGTTTTGATATTTATATTCAACTTTTTGTTTTCTTTTGTGAGCTTAGGTTCATCAAAATCAACTCTTTCTTGTTTTATATCATTTTCTTTGCTTTTTTCAGTTTTAATTTTATCTTTTGAAAATCTTTTTTTTTCTTCTTGTTTAATATTTTTCGTTTTATTATTATTTACTTCATTATTCACATATTTTGCTTCACACTTCCTTTCTTTTTTTTCACTTAGATTTTGATCATTTTGAATCATTTCGGAATTAGTTTTTTCCAGTTCTTTTTTAATTGATTGCATCAATGCAATTCTTGCTCCTCTCGGTTGATAAAGTTGAATATCAGGCCTCTTTTTCGATTTTGACTTAATTTTTACATCTTTTGCGTCATCTATTATATCAACAAAATTCTCTTTTTCTTTCGACATTTTCAAAAAATTTTAACATCTAAAAAAACTTTAAAAACAATTCCAATGTTTTCCTTTCGTAATGTTTTCAAAAGTGATATGATTAAATGAAATTTAACTTCAAATAAAAATATTAGCGTTTTACTGAAAAACTTGCTTTATATTTAAATGACTGAAAATTATTTTGGCGTTTATTAAAATGTCATTCACACTTCTCAAAAAATTTTTGAGCAAGTAATTTTTATTTATTATTTTTGTTAGTACTTTATGTAACGAAAATTTATGTTTAGACTGCAATGATAGTTTCAAAACTGAAATATAATTTAATCTCAAAAATTTAAAAAAAAAATAAAAATTAAATATAATTTGAAAACTGATGACACCTTGACGTATGGAAACCATTATAATAGAAACAAACACTATGGCTTATTGAGGAACTTGATACACAAAGCTTTTCGTAAAAGTATCTTACATTATCGAATGTGAAACTTGATAATGTAGATACTCTTACGAAAATCTTCGTTTATTAAGTTTCTCAATAAACCAGTGTTTGTTTCTATTATAATGACACCTTCATTAGCTATATCTACTTCGTGATATGCTGGCATTTGAGTTAAAAATCGTAGTTTTATATTTGGCTTTTTTATACTTTTTTATCTTTTTCGGCATCTGTTATTCAGTTTGCTGTAGAACTTTGTGAAATTTTTTTAACTGTTCTGGTATTGCTTGCGAACGTAAGGTTGTTGAAACAAATGTTGATGGGTGTTGTGGCACAGTGGACCACGTCAAGTGTTAGTCTTACTAACAGCAATATGATGAAAGATTCGGTGGTGTTTTTAACACATATTGTAGTAAGTCTATGAATTGACATACATATATTTCAATGATTTTAATTTTTTTTGAAATTTATTTTAACATAATAAATAAATTTTGGGATTTTTTAATATAAATTACTAAATCATTAGATTGATCAATATAAATATGTTGAGTGAATACATCGGTTCAAATAAAATACCCGAAAATTGATTTAAAATATTATATAACTGTGACTACTAGTGAGAACTGAAAAAACATGAATAGATC
This sequence comes from Pterobdella sp. o SKG-2022, assembly GCA_964035795.1. Taxonomy (NCBI): domain Eukaryota; kingdom Metazoa; phylum Annelida; class Clitellata; order Hirudinida; family Piscicolidae; genus Pterobdella; species Pterobdella occidentalis. The sequence continues at coordinate 22,418,051 of OZ038322.1, forward strand.
GAGATGATTTAAAAACTACAACTTTTTTCATGGGTACAATTCAAGTTTCCAATGTTTTATTACTTTTTTGCTCAAAAATTTTATATTTGTTAAAATTTATTCATTTAAAGTATTTATAAATCAAATTTGGGAAAAATAAAAACTTCTTAGCTGAAAATAATTATTTCAATATTACACGGAATCACATAATGCATATAGAAAAGTGTATTTGGCTCATTATATGGAAGAGTAGTGGTTATTATACCACACCACACTGCTCATAAATAAATAGCGTCTAGAAAGTCTAACTCGTATTCAATTTCATCGATAGAAGGAGCATTGTCGAGATTGTTTTCATTGTCACTTGGATCTTCTTCGTCATTATTCTTGTTGTGACGTTGTGACTTGGGCAAAAACAACCTGGTATGGAAATGTGATTACATTATAATAGGATTTCACTTGGTTAGCTTATACATTGCCGTGGATTAGAGCCTCAATGACCCTGACAGAATCATCTATGCCATACAACTCAAAGCATAAAAACTGAACTAAAGGTAGTGGCATAATACTGCCAAAATTGTTATGGAAAGATAAAGTTAAAGAAACAGGAACAATAATCTCTTAAAATGTGGCCGAAAAACTCTCAATTCCAATGGACAGTATTTACTATGAATATCTGGTAATACTTAGGCATTTCAAGAAGGGTCTCACATTTTCTTTCAGTTTTTTTTTTGACGTTCCATAGATTTTTTAAATTCCTTCCAGTCCAGACTTATCCTTCGCCTAGCAACAAACTCATTCTTTTCTCACCAGTCAGGTTGTCACCAAGATAACAGCTTTTCATACCAGGAGGAAAAAAAAAGCCACTTCAAAAACATGTCGTCAAATAGTAAAAGTAGAGTTTTAAAAAAATACACTGAACACCGTATCAAACGCACACAACAAAAATGCGTTAAGAAATTCGGTTGTTAGTCTATATACCAATGGGTGTAGAGACTTGGAAGATAAAACTATTTAGATTTCCTCAAAACTTTATCAATGATATTTGAACAAATGTATCGTAATGAACCTCTAATATTCAAATGCAAATTGCAATCTAAACATCCATGCTAGATCTCCACACCAGCTTACCTGGCAGACAGCTCAATGAGGTCTCCTCTGCTAGTTCCATAAGCCAACCCTCCATGGTTGGCTGGCAACCATCTGGCACAATTGGTGGTGATTGGGAAGTGACTAGAAGAGTGTTCAATAGGATGCTTGATGAGAGAGTATTGGTTGTAACTTCCCTTTTCCTTCCATGTCGGTGGTGACAACTTGTACACTTGCCCAATTAGCACAGACAACTGGGTGCCATGCGGTTTACGTATTAAATTTCATGAATTTTATATTTATCGTATCATATTTGAAGTCTTAAAAACAATCAACACACAAAATAAAAGAATTTAAATACACGAGTGGCTGTCAGCACAAATAAATAAATCAGCAGTGGATGTTTAATCTATTAGCCTAAGTGATATAAAATATTTAAAACACACTGGTTTATAAAATAGAATTTTCATTTTATCAATTAAGCTTTTAGTCACTTGATGATAATTTAAAAAAGGTCTTGAACCAAATTTTCTATAAAAAATAAGCTTAAAACTACTTTTTAAGTATGACAGCAGAAAATGTAGTATTTAAAAACAATTTGTAGCTAAATACTTTTGGACATAAAAGATTGCAGAAGACAAACCTCGCCTACTCGAGGGGCAAAGAAGTTGTAATTGGTTCGAGAGGTGCCAATCAAAAGGTACTTGTTTGAGGGGGACAAACTCAATGAAACTGCAGATGTGTCTGTCGGCATTGTCAATCATTTTTCATTTTGGAGGATTATGCTGGATTTTCTCATTAAAATAATAACAAACTAATCAAAAAAATATCGAAAGTATTCAGACTTTGAAAACGAATAGCGACATAAAACTATTAAAAATGACTAAAAACACTGAAAGTGACAGAACTGGTAGCATCCAAAACACTAACATGTGTTGATGGTGTGCATGCATTCGCCTAGATTACGGATCTTGAGGGAAAAAACTCCAACTCTATCGAAGTTTCTCGACTTTTCCGCCAAGAAAGTGGCCAACACTGTGCCATCGGAGCTCACCTGTATGCCAGTGCAATAACTATTTTATTACGCTATGCATGCTAATGTTTTATGGTAAAGCCATACTTATCGAAAATTATAGATTAAGTTCAAAAATGTATTAAAATTCCTCAAAATGATGTTTTATAGATTATTACTCTATATTAATCCCTATTAATTTATGCACAAATGATTGTGAACTTTACAATTGAGGTAATATTAATGATTTTTCAAATAATACTCAAGATTTTTATCTTATTTTTTTTACTAAATTATTAATGAATGATGAAATCAAACTATCATATGAAATAAAGTAATAAAACTGTTGTAATAAACTATTATATGGGATATAATGTGACTCAACAGATGCAAACCTCGACAGTTGAATCATTGTGGATGCGAGCAGTACTTACCACTATGTAGTTGCTATCTGTCATCATCATCATATATTAAATCAATGGCATTTATTGATCTTCATCTTCTTAATCTTAATGATTATACTGCTGTACATGTGCCAGTTACTGGAGTTGAAAACAGTTGGCCTGGATTATTGATACTACTATATTGTAATTTATATGTAATCCACTTATTTGAGACTGCCAGCCTGAACTAACGTCCAACTTGAATTAGAGATATAACAAACTTAGAAATAATTTTTTCTCTATAGAGCATCCAAGAATGGTACTACTATTATAAGATTGTTGAAAAATTTTAAATTTATATAGCGTTTAAAATCTTGGGGCAATCATTCAAATGTATGATGAAAAATTCGTTACAGTCAGTAAGGTCTACAGGGCATGAGCCTGAGTATTTCCAGGCCTGGATGCGTTGAGACAAGTAACAAGAGTGGTTGGCTGTGAGGTTTGTTGAATGCTTACATGAATCTTTCGCTTATATTTTAAATAAATATCCTAGACACCAAATTTGAAATAATTAAATTTAGCTAAATCTTGAAAGTTTTTTTAAAGAATTTTCTTACCATAAACAAGTCTTTCTCGGTGACTAAAAAACTCTCTTGGGATATCATTTCTGTTTCTGTGAATTCTCCTTGGCCTCAGCTCTACACGTTGTAATGAAGGCCTTCTGCCATCACTTCTGTGGATACTTGTGTCACTTGGTCTTGTGGAATTGCTAGAAACCACCATTCCAATGCTGCTAGCATTGTTCTCATTCATGTTGGTTGATAAGGAAATTTCATTATTGTTGCTATCCAAGTTATTGTTGTGTGGATTTCTGTTGTTCGAAAAAGAATTCTCAATGAAACGATTGATTCTGTTGTGGATTCTAAAAACGATGTGTCTGAGGTTCCTCCTACCATTCACTCCTTCATCTTCCTCCTCATTGACACCCTCTGATGTGCTTCTGTTGTTTGAGAGATAAATAGTGTCTCTCCTTGAAGGGGTCCCTCGAATCACACTATGACTTATCAAATCTGCATCTTCTTCAACATCATTTACCCCACCAAGCCAAGAACCCAAAAGGTTTCTAGAACGATTACTCAAGCCAGGCCCAGACCTGTCATCATTGTTGCTAATTGTGTTACTGCTATTTGAAGAAGTGTTTAATCTCCGATTAGCGCTAGTTTCCAAGTTTTCCCTTAAAATGTTGTTAACATAATCATTGTCCAAATTCATAAACATTAAATTGCTATTCAATCCGCTATCGCCTCCAACTCTGTTAATTACATCTTCATTATTGTATGCAGTAGTCCTATATAGGCGTCTGTTGATAGATTCATTAGGAAACCTTCTATTAACAGTTGTTTCCAAGTTATCATCAGGTAGGTTGGCAAAGAGACTGCCTGAACTACTATTACTAGTACTACTACTGGTACTGTTGCTGCTACTGCCTCTGATACTTTCATTGCTGCCTGCACTGCTTAAAACATTTCTAAGGCGGATGACAGGCAACATAAGACCACTCATGTCCAGATCAGTTCTGTTGCTGCCATAACTCCTTGATGTTGATGTACCGGTATTCATGATACTGCTAAAAGTATTAGAAATGCTGTTAGATGAAGTAACATTAACAGAGCTAGTGGTCATAGTAGTTGTGTAGCAAAAAGATATTGTTGAAGGGACTACACTTGAGTTGCTTGCCAGAGAGATGGCAGTACTACTAATAACAGATGTATCAATTACAATTTGTTCTCCAAGATTTCCATTGTTATTTTCGTTATCGACATCCATAACCTCTCTGTTAGCTTGATAATGTGTTGTATTTGTGGTGGCCCCACCCAAGCACCCATCAATAGCGTTCACCATATGTCTTAACCTTTCACTCTGCTCTCTCATCTCCCTTATGTTCTCCTCCATGTCATCATTTGCTCTTTCCAAAAGATCATTTCCATTGCTTATGATCCTAATGGTGTTGTTGATGTAATTATCAATATCCAAATCATTGTCATTATTGTCATTGTTCATGTCTAGCAACTCTTCCAAACTGTTGTCTCCACTGGTGATTTTACTTTTTGTCTTGAGTTTTTTATCATCATCCTCAATCTCTAGTTTGATTTTTTTCGAGTTAGAAGCTTTATCGTCGTCATCTTCCTCTTCCTTGTCGTCATCTTTCTTTTCTTCTTCATTTCTTTTTGTAGGCGTTTTGGAGATTGTCTTGGAGGAGCATGGAGTTTCTTTACTCGTGCTTGGTTGCATCACTTGCTTGGAGGTGGATGGGATTGGAGAGGCTGTCAATGGTTGGAGTAGTGATGACGAGGTCGTTAACAATGAGGATGATGAAGAAGATAGAAAAGGTGATGTTGTTGACAAAAGCAATAGAGATGAAGATGTCGAAGAGGAAGAAGATGAAAATGGAGCAGATGAAGATAATGGTTTTAACAGGTTGAGAAGACATTTGAGGAGGTCTGCTTGTTGAGTCCTGATCAGATCACCTAATGAATCATTCAACCTACCTCGTTGTTGCATAGAGTTGACCCTCTGTATGAGTTGTTGTATTTGAGACAATGACTCACGTCGTTGTACCAACATTTGTAACTGCTGTTGGTACTGTGGGATCGATTGCAAGTACTGTTCAAATGATGAAAGAAGATCAACCAAAGACTGAAGTTGTTGCATCAGCGGTGTTAGGCGAGTCAATGATGTGCTGGAAGTGGTAGATGTTGCTGTACTCAAAGTTGACATCATGGCTGTAGTAGTTGATATTGACTGGGATGTGGATAAAATTGATGAACTAGAAATTATTGATGTAGACGAATTGGAAAGAGTAGACAAAATAGTTGAAGAGGAAGAAGACAGCGATGAAGAAGAAGAAAAAGACATAAACGATGAAGTAGAAAGAGATGATGTTGACGTGATATGAGTTGAAGATGGAAAGTGAGATGAAAATAATTGTATTGAAGACCTCGTCGATGTGGTCACTATAGACGATGATGAGGAAACATGGCTTATTGTAGGCTGTTGTATTACAGAAGGTAGTGTGAACGGTTGAAATATAGAAGAATTGAGGGCAGATGCAGGTTGAGTGGTGGTGTTATTTATGGAACGATTTGTGAATGACCTTAATACTCTTGAGTGCCTGAATGGATACCTCATCCACCTGCAAACAATCATTAATGTAATTCTCTGTTATATTGAAGTTTATTTTAAGCATTATTTTTAATTGATTAGTGATTCAAGTATGTTCAAAATAATATAAAACAATGAAATAGCCGACTAAAACCTTCTATTTAATAGAAGTTGAGGAACAAACTCATTGAAAGAATTTCCATTGTTGTTTCCAGCATCATTATCTTCACTGTTACTGCTATCATCTTCTTCATCATTATCATCATTGAAATCCATGAAATGAGCATTATTATTATTATTAGTGCCACTTTGATTGCCACTATTGGCCATCCTACTCCTGAAACTACTTCTACCAGAGACCCCACTAGCAGCTACATCATCTTCATTATTCCTTCCCCTGTACAACCTCCCTCCCCTCCCCCTTCTGGCACTGTTTCTCATGCGTTCCAGGTCTCCCCATATGTTATTATTCCTACCCCAAGCACCTTCAACACCCCCACTAAACACTCCATCTAGATCTTCATCATCTTCTTCAGAGGGATCAATCAATAACAAGTTGCGTGCTCGTCTGTTTGTGTGTGTGTGTGTGTGTGTGTGTGTGTGTGTGTGTGTGTGTGTGTGTGTGTGTTATTTAGATTGTGTGGTAGTTGATGAACATTCAAAGATAGCTAATGTGTTGTACATTATGGATTGAAGTTTATTTATGATTTGAAATCTAACATGATTCCATAGTTGATGAGATAAAGTACTGAAAACTAGATTTTTTAAAAATGGTTTATAAGTTTTACTTAATACTGAAATCTTCCAGTTACTTATTTTCAAATAAATAATTTAAATTTTGACTAACAATGGTAGAAACCATCAAACATTTTATTTCAATACACCTTAATTAAACTGTAGAACCAGAAAACTTTTTGCTCTCTCAAAAAATATTTTAATCAAGAAACTAAAATTGAACTTATACTAGAATAAATCAGACCATTAAAATTATGGAAATTATTATTCCATTAATTGAAAAATGAATGTAAACTCAAACTTATTTGTGTCAAGAAAATCGCCTGATAATGATACTTCATTAATGCAAAGCTTAGACAATTTTAACAAACTAAAACCATTCATGTTTTAATTAGTTTTTAAATTATTGACATTCTGCTGTAAAGCATTAAAGAGTTACGACATTGATCAATACTAGCAAGTAATAAAACATTGTAGGTGCCAACAAACCGATAGGCAGGGTCAGTTCTCACAACAAAGCTTTCAAATGATTGATTATAAGAGCTTGAAGGACGATTCAGCCTGTGCATAAACAATACTTGTTAAGATATAATGATCTATGCAAAATTTATCATCACTATAGCTACTGTTTGTGTTTAATGACTATTAATATGTATTTTGAATAATTTATTAATATATTCATTGATTTATTAAAGCTATTTAATATTAGTTATTTAAATGACTTTTTTAGTTTCAATTTTTATGAAGAATTTTTGATACATTTATTCTTAAAAGACTAAAATTTTTGATAAGTACAACCTTATCATAAATCATTATTAGTTGACTAATAATGATTTATGATAAGGTTGTACTTATCGAAAATTTTAGTTTTCTTTAAATAAATGTATCAAAAATCCCTCACAAAAATTGAAAATAAAGTAATTTAAATAATATAAAAAAGATACATAAGATGTCTCTAAAAAATATTAGTTATTAAAAACACAACAAAAAAGCTTATTAAACAAAACGTTCTATAATACTGAAGGTGCTATGTAAGACAAACGTTGAGCATGTGCAGTGGATTGTGGATGGACTGTTGGATACTCCTGTGTACAATGTCTCTCCACATGGACTGAACTTCAACCATCTGCCATCATATTAGCTACATTCAATCAATAAATCTAATCCTTTTTATAGCTTATTTTCCTTTACCAAGGGTTCAGAATTATTCATATTATTTCAAAGTTTCTTTTAGGTTTTATTAACAAAAAATTGTAGCAATATGACAAAAAAGTATTGAAACAGCCTCTATAAAAACATTAACATTTTTAAAACGTGTACTTATTATCCAAATGATATATTCATTCATGATAAAGTTGCACTTAGAAAATAATTCTTTTAATTGTATATAGCTGAAAACTGTATAATTTTGATGTTTATATAAAAAATATATAAAATAAAAATCACAATAAAATGGAACTTATAAATACAAAAAGTTATTGATATTCTCAACAAGACTTGATGAATATAATTTATATCTGAGGTTAAATAAATAAAAACACATGCTATTATACACAAATGAAGATGAATCAGCTGACTGCTATGAACCTCAGGTTTACATACACATGGTAGCAGAATTTAAGAAGAGCAATGATTGGTGAACAAGCACAAGAAAGCAACCTGACTCTCTCGTTCCTGACAGTGGTGCATATAAGTTGTGGTGTGTTCTCCTCATCCCAGTTCCACCTTGTGGGTTCAACAGTTATCATTATTGTTTGAACTTCTTGTGAGAGTGAGATTAGGTGCTCCGTATGTAGAGTATAATCAATCAAGCTTATAGCTTTTAATAAGTATGCAATAGCTTGAGTGCTGTCTACCCCAGCTACTGGCACATGTACAGCAATATAATCTAATATGAATAGAAAATGATTGCGAGTTCACAATATTGTGATAGAGTTTGATTTCTGTCACTTCAATTTTCTTGCTCTATTAAACATGACTTGCAGATATAAAATGAATTGTTTGTAAATAAACAAAATTCATTTAGCTGCATTCTTATTTGGTTATTTGCAGTCATGAAACATGTGCTGTGAAGTGGAAGCAAGGGCATGCTCCATCGAGCACTTTTTTGCTCCACAAATTTTTCCATGAATATCAAAAACAAAGCAATGGCCCTCAGTCCCCAGCAGCTTTTGAATGGGCAGAGGGTGCTAAAAATTCCTGGGCTTTCTTCTTTTTTTCTTGTTCTTTTGGGAGGTCTTTTTCTTTTGGTAGTTATAATATTGGTTCACTAAATGGGAAGAGTATGGAGTTGTGTAAATTGTTGGTGAGAAGGGAGGTTGGTATTCGCTGCATCCAAGAAGTGAGATGGAGAGGCATGGGTTCAAAGTTTGTAGGTAGCTCAGGTAGAAGGTTCAAACTATGGTGGTCTGGTAATGAAGATAAGATAGGTTGTGTAGGAATATTAGAGAGGATTTATGTATGAATGTTGTGGAAATAAATAGGATATCAGATAGGGTAATGGTAGTGGTAATTATTTTTGGTAAAAAGATAGTAAGAATTGTTTGCGCATATGCCCCACAATGTGGAAGAGCAATGAGTGAAAAGGAGAAGTTTTATGAGAAAATGGCAAGAGGGTGTGAAGTGGAAAATGCAAATGAAGTTTTGATTTGCTTAGGAGACTTCAATGGACCTATTGGCAAAAAGGTTGATGGGTTTGAAGGTGTTCATGGAGGTTTCGGAATAGGCAAGAGAAACTTAGAGGGTAGATTGCTTTTAGAATTTTGTGTTGAAAAGGATTTGTGTGTGGGTAAAAGTTGGTTCAAAAAAAAGGATAGTAAAAAGGTAACTTTTAATGGGGGGCGTAGTGGGAAAGAGATTTACTTTGTGTTGATGAAGAAGAGACAGAGGAAGTTTCTAATGGATGTAAGGGTAATTGGAGGTGAGCTTCAGCATAAGCTCCTGAAGGTAGTCTTAAACAGAAGGTGGCTTAAAAATGCCCGAAGTAGCTGTGCTAAAAAGGAATATTGCACAAAAGTGTGGAAACTTTTGAACGAAGATATCAAAACAAAATTTTCAGAAAAAATGGAGGTTTTGTATGAGAAATGCGATGAACAAAATGCATGATTTAAATATAAGTCTTCCGTTCTTAAAGCTGCTGAAGAGGTGTGTGGTACGAGTAAAGGTAGGCCTCAGCACGGTGAAACTTGGTGGTGGAATCAGAATGTGCAAAAAGCCATCTCAGAAAAGAGAAAAAGTTTTCAGAGATGGAAGCAACTTTCATCGACTGAAAATAAATCTTGCTATCTCTCTGACAAAAAGAAAGCCAAGAGAGCTGTTGCTGAGGCAAGGAGGAATGAGGCGGTGAAAGAGATGGAGGAGATACGGAATGACAGAAATGTCGTATTCCGTAGAATGAGAATGATGAAGAAAGAAGCAAACGACTTAGCAGGTAATAATTGCATTAAAGACGAAAATGGGAAGATTGTATTTGCCGAGAATGGTCGGAAGAGTGTGGAAGAAGCACATGGAGGCCATCATGAATGAGGAGAATCCAAGGGATGGGATGGTGAATTTAGAAGTGGTTGAAGGTCCCATGGAACCATTTGCTATGAACGAAGTGGAAAGAGCGCTAGGAATCATGAAGAATGGCAAGATCAGTGGTCCAACTGGAATTGACAAGGAGCACCTAGCTGCTTCTCCACATGGTAAGCAAGTTATTTTGCAAATAGCAAATGAAATCCTCAATGGAATGAATATGCCTCATGACTGGAAAATGAGTACAGTTGTTCCCATTTATAAGAAGAAAGGTAGCGTTATGGACTGTGCGAGCTATCGAGGTGTAAAGCTTTTAGAGCATGGTATGAAAGTTGTAGAAAGGTTGCTGGAGAAAAGGTTAAGAAGATCAGTAAAAGTTGACCAAATGCAATTTGGTTTTATGCCTGGCAAAAGCACAGTGGACGCAATTTTTATTCTTAGGAGAATGCAGGAAAGATACCTTAAGAATAGGAAGCTTTTTATCTGTTTTGTTGATTTGGAGAAGGCTTTTGATCGGGTACCAAGAAAGGTAATTGAATGGGCGCTGAGAAAGAAGTTGGTACCGGAAAGGTTGGTTCAGGCAGTAATGTCGACGTACAAAAGAGCAAAAACGCGGGTTAAGGTTGGAGGTGGACATTCAGAAGAATTTGATGTTGGTGTAGGTATCCATCAAGGATCAGTTCTCTCGCAGTTTTTGTTTTCAATAAGGCTAGACGTATTGTCGGAAGACGGAAGAAAAGGTGCTTTATATGAACTGCTTTTTGCAGATGATTTGGTTTTGATGGCAGAGACTATGGAAGAAATAGAAGCACAATTCATCCGTTGGAAGACAGCCTTTGAAGGGAAAGGATTGAAGGTTAATCTGGGGAAGGCAAAGGTCATGGACAGTAGTGGTGGGATTGTTGTCTTGGCTAAGATTGATCCATGTGGTGTGTGTAATAAGAGGGATAAGGTAAATTGTGTGAGGTGCATGACATATAAGAAGTGGATTCATGCCCAGTGTGCTAGGGTAAAGAGAGTTTCTCGTAGGATAAATGGAAATTTTGAATGTAGGGTTTGTATGAATGGTGCAAAGATGGAATGTAAGAATGCTTCAAATGGTTGTTTACGTGAGTTGGAGAGAGTAAATAGTTATTGTTATTTAGGAGACAATGTTCTATTGCTATTTTGTACTACTTGCATGTCTCATAATGCTTATCCCCCTCTAAATAGTTCAACCTTCATAACAACCTTCTATACCAACCATCATTTCCACCAAAATAATGGATAAATACATCATCCAGTTGAATAGCACTGACATGGGTCGATCTCAAGTTTTTGCCTACATTTTTACTTTAGAACAGCAAATTTTCACCCATTATCCAAACAACTAAACAATACCTGTATATACGATCATGCACTCCAATCAAAAGAGATTTCTTGGTGGGATGGAATGTGATAGATGAGATAGATCGGATTTCAGGATATAACCATTTGTTGTGACATCCATTCTGTTAGATAATGGTGGAGGTAAGTGTAGTACAGATGATAATGGGTGTAGGAATATTGTTAGTAAACATAAAAAGGAGTGATGAGTAAAGTGAAAATAATAATTTCTCTAAAAACTTGTTTTGTTAAATAAAATGAAGATTATTAGATTTAATGAGTTAAAACATTAACAACGAACAGAAATATCCCAAATGAAGACATGGCCTCCAAGACATCCTGAAGCCAGAAGATTACTAAAGGTGGGGTGGAAGCAGATAGTCCATGGAGTGCGAGGATGCCCTTCCAATACTCTCAGGCATTTGCCTAGTACAGAAAAAAAAGGTTTATTGAACTAAACCAGGCTTATATTTTATCAAGCTGTTAGTCAAAAAAACAGACATAAAATGATGATGATGATAATCAATATTGATAATTTCATTTATAATCTGTTTCTTTCTATGAGATAAAATTTTTTTGGCAAATGATGAAAATTAGAATTGATTTAACTAAAAACAATATGATGAAACTAAACACAATGGTTCACAATTATTTAATTCATGAAACTTTTTAATTTGATATTAAATCATTTCCAGGTCAAAAATGATGATATAAAAAATAAACAATTTTTTCTTCATATATTTCAAATATAAAATTAATCATAGTTATTTTTACAGTTATTTCATATAAAATATTTTCTCACCTGTAGCAATTTCTGTGATGCGAATGGTGTGGTTTCCATGCCCTGAAGCTATGTACTTGCTGTTACAAATAGAAAAAATTTAATTATAAAAGCATCCAATGTTATAAATACATTGAAATAATAATAAAAAAAGAAAGTCATTTACCCATCATGGCTGAAATCCAAAACCATGGTCGATCTGGTCTGAGCATTAGGACATAGTTCCTGGTTGGGCAACACCATTTGTATGAGAATATTTTGAGTGAAATATATTTTTTTGTATATATAGTTTAAAAATTAGGTAATGTTTAATTTAAAAAGACATGTAGTATGATAAAATTGTTCTTTATTTATTATCTTAAAAATTTTTAATGATTGAAAAAATAAAAATTTCCCATATAATACTTACTATTTACATTATGAAAAACATAATGCGAAAAAGAACAAAGACTTTCAAAAAAATTTGAAACCCATATTTATTTAGAAACATTATTTTTCGAAAAAAAAACAAAATTATACTCTAATTCGCTACAAAACCCTCACGAAAACCGAACCTTGTATGTGTTTGGTTGTGCGGCTTTATCTTCCAGATAGAGGCCTAAATCTCTTTTTGTTGAATTTTCTTTTGTCCCTTGTGTTTCTCTATTCCGAATAGTTAAATAAATATTAGAATCGGAGTTCATCTTAGAAACAGCAATTTCGAGAAAAACAGACAAAATGGCTGGCGATGAAACTTAAAAAAACTATTTTTGTATGTTTGATTTAAAGAGTTTATGTTTTTATTGAATTATAGAATGCTCCAAAAAACACATCCGAATGTAGCATAATTAGACGCCTTTTAATATACGTTGGAACATCATCTTAAGTCCGTTTTTAAGATTAATTCAAGGAAAAGATTACAATTAAGTTGGAACATAAATTCTATGTTGAAAAATAAAGTTTCATGTAATTTTTTAAAAATGTTTTAATGGTATTTCGATTTTTCAAATTTATAAAGCTTAAATCATTTCAATTCGCAATATAAATATAATTTTTTAGGTAATTCATTTATTGAAATATATTTAAATGATTTTTTTCATAAAGTTGTCAACCAAGTCTAGAAATATTTTTTCTTCATTATACATTTTAGATTTTTATGATACTCATCATAAAATTGAAGTTAATGTCCAAGTTTATATCTAGTATTATTTATTTCACAGAGTTATGCTTTAAACAAATCGATAAAAAAAACGGTTTAGGAACTGCTGGTTATAGTTATTTTTAATTGAAAAATGATGTTAACTACCTAGATAACTTTACATCTAAAAGGTTAAACGTAGAATTGTCTATTCTTTAAGAAAATGTATTTAGCATTCAAATATGCCTAAATATTTATAAATGATTTTTGTTGCCATAGTCATATTCGAAAACGAATTGACGAATAAACTTTAAAAAATAATAAAGACACTCCAAAGGTTTATTTCACAGTGATATAGTTGAAATTCAAAATATGTAAAAAAAAGCAAAAATACTTACAATTGAAAAATCCTAAAATTAACAATTCTAATTTAAGAAATTAAAAACTAGGTATCAATCTTAATCAACTGTGAACCTTCCTACGGGTAACGCCGGTCACTTCTTTCACATCATCGTTTCCTTCCCAACTCTTTTCTTTCACCGCCTCAACTTTCAAGTGTGTTGGCTTGCTATAAAACTTGCCAATCACCCCATCAAACACACCAGAGAACAGAAAGGTTCCCCCGAACACAAGAAGACTCCCAATCCAATGTTGGGAAGTAAAGGGATTCGAGAAGTACACGATGGAGAACAACAACGATGCAAACTTCCTCAACGTAACTACCAGGGTAACTGTCAGAGATGCACACTCTGTTGTCAGGATGAACACCGATCTTATACACACATACCTGAGGTTGAATGGTTTTAGTATATATATATATATATATATATATATATCATTACAAAATCGTATCATGAAATATCATAAAACTCGATGATATAAAAAATTTTGAAATAAAATTATTGAAATAAATTTAAAAAAAAGTTACATTCTTATTTATAAAAAATGAATTGAAAACTGGGTCTTCCGTTTTAAAAATTTAAAAACATCGTCAATTTTCGTGAAAAAAAGCTACGATCTAATTTGATTAACTGATTGAAGACATACACAACGCATCAAATTTGAAAACCGATGCACTTACTGAGTGACCATATTTCCAATAATGTAGCACCATTGCTTGGGTATAGGAATCAATCCAGGTATCAACGCTTCTGTCATTGTATGTGTTTATAGTACAATTCAATTAATATTTTTAGAGACAGCTTATGTATCTATTTTATTCAAATTTTTTTGTTTTAAACTTTATAATGAAGTATTTTTAGATAAGCAATAACGATATTTTCGATAAGTACAACCTTATCATTATTCATTAGTGAAACTTATGTAAATTTTCATATATATATATATATATATATATCTGAAAATAGGTAAATTATTCAATATAAAAATGTAAAAAGTTAATTTATGGTTTAGGATCGATTAACAAATAAATTTACCTGATTGGTTGAAAATATAGAAGTGATGAAGAAGATCTTTATAAAAGAGCAAGAAAAACGGAAGAGGAAGAGCATGCTGTCAGAATAAAGTTTTCAACTCTTCAATTTAAATGCGCAACAATCAATCGGGAATAATTATGAGTTCAAAAATAACTATAAATTTACAGATTAGTATTACACAAAATAGTACTATTCAGTTATGAAGTATTTTTATAATATATAAAATATTAGTCTATTGAACCATGTGCTACATTCAAGAAATCAGAATATAAAACTGACTTAGTTATTTATTTAATAAAAATTATTATAACTAATAAGAAAAAATAATATTGAAAAAAATGAATAAAAATTATGATTTTAAACATTATATTACAACAATGATTATACTAAAAAATCAAAAAACAATAATGTAAATGATAAAAAAATACTAAAAACGGTGAGAATACTAAACCGACATTATAAAAGAGGGCTTCTGAGGCATGTTTTCCATACCGCTTATACACCTTCTCCTGGTACAATCCCATCAGAGCAGACAGGAACAGTGCTACAGTCAAGATGGCTATCCCTGTGTAGAGTAGTTGTGTTTTATAATGGATTTGAATGTAATAGTTATTTATGAAGATATATTACAAGTTTTGTTCTAAGATTATTAAGGAATACTTTAAATATTTATCATAATGTACCAATATTGTGGAGAATCAATTATTTGATAAAAAAAATGAAAACTCTATGAAATAGTTGTATATTGTGGTACAAATTTTTTATATAACCAATTATACAACATAAAAATCATAATACTAGTTTCTTTTAAAAAAGTTCTTACCAAACAACCAATGTAGAAAGCTTTCGTTAGATTCACTATTCAAGTCCTATATGTATTGAATTAATATGTATTATGTAATGGTTATAAAGGCATTCAAAATGTCTCAAATGTTTTTGTTTCTTCTATATGAATATATCTTTACTTTTTTCATCAATATAATACAAAATTAGAAAATTTTATTAATATAAAAAAAATCTGTAACACTTTGAAGTATTTTTAACATAAATAAAAAAATTTGTTCAAAATGAATTTATTGCTACGTTTTTAGCGCAGATACCACTAATCATTCTCATCATTGATAAAGTCACACAACCCAACCTTATCTTGTACTGAGGCTAGAGTAGCCAGACATAAACCCACTGTTATCATGATCACTGATATGTATTTTGAAGGGTGGTAGCTGGTTTGAATAATGAATAAGTTTAGTATATAAGATTCTGAAAAAAATTTAATTTTTGTAGAACTTTAAAATATGGGAGTTTTCGAATATGTCAAGAAGAACTATAATTATGTTCAAACTAGTGAAGCATTAGTTTCTAATGTTTCATAATCAGACAGAGCTTATCCGAAATAAAGCTTTTTTCAACTAATAAATTTCATTTATAGATTTCAAAAACTGTTGGAACACTTTTGATAACCATTAGTTAATTCTTAAAGAAGCATTTGTAATGAATTTATGAAACAAAAACCTATCGAATAAAAACAATGGAATTTTTCAAAATATTTATTTAAATAACTAATTTTTAAAAAAATAATTCTATGGCAAATAATAAAATTAAATGAATTTGATATTTCAATGAAATGCTGTAAAAGGATATTTTCATAATTACTACCAATTTATCATAAAAGAACCTTTTTTTCATAAGTAGAACACCAAGAGTTAAGTTTGCCATCAGAGATCCCTATAAGAATGATTATGAAGTCTATTAACATTATCCTTTATCTTTTAGCATAAGACTCAGTAATAAGGCTTCTCTCACTGATCTGAAGATAAGATGGAGGGGCATGGAGATATGGAATTTGAATGCTAGATTGTTCACCACACTCGTCACAAAGAATAAAAACACCATCAACATGTAAGCACTGTTGGATTCATATTCATATATTCTATATCAACTTAATTAGAGTATGTGGGAATTTTAGTTCAGTAATTTAATAATTGATTAGGGAGTTAAGCATAAACTGCTTGTTGATTTTTTTATAATTGATTATTATTTTGATTAAAAAAAAATGACATTATAAGTTAGCATACTGACAAATTATATTTATAACATCACTTACATAATAGACCAAATGAAAAATTCAAAAATAAATATTAGGATATACATATTTAACTCAAGTAATGGAACATGAGCAGCATTATGATTTCAACAGAAAATAGGCAGATAAAAACATAATAAACATAAGATACCTAATTGGAATAGCTCGTTTGGCTGTTCCAAATTTTGTAGTGCAAATGAAACCTTCTACAGCTAAGAATAAGAACTGTGTAAAAGTAGCCATGGTGCCTGATGATGGAGTCTCTCTATTTTTAAGTTTTTAAACATTTATATCATGATTTAGGAAAATTTTGGTTAAAGTTTAGAAAAACTTTAATTTGACTTTGTTAATTAGAAAAATTTTATGCAAAGATTTCGTATTGAATTTTTTACACAATAAAACTAAAACAAACCTAACAAGCAATTCCAAAAAAACAACATTACTACAACAACCCACAAACACTAATATAATGGATATAACTGGGACCATAATTACTGTCTATTTTCACTGTTTTAATATACCTATCAAAATAAAAAGTAACAAAAATAATACATGTTCTTCAAAAACAACTAGTTTGTGTGTAAAATATACTTAAAAGAACAATTTTCGAAATTTTTTCCAATTTAACATCTAGTTCACATTTAAATGCTATATCTGCCACGATATATTACAAACACTTGTGATTTAATCCGTCACTTCATTAACTGAACCAATCAAATTAAATTTTTTTCAAAACTTGAAAACGAAAAAGAATTTTTATGAAACTTTTTTAGATATTAACGTGTATATTATCATTATGGATATTTTTTTTGAGTTTAATATTCATTTTTGAAAGGTAGTGTCTTTTTCTCATACTCATCTTGAACGGGTGATGATATCTCTCACCGATGTTCACTAAAATGGTTTACTAAATTTAATTGGAAAAGACAGACCCTTCTTCAGCCAAAACAGGTCCAAACGTTTGAAATGGCTACACTTATTTTTTTGTCTTTTGAGCTGCCTGCTTGATTTTCAAGCTGCTGTTTGCTTTTTTTTCTTCAGGTATCTTCACTCCCTCTTTGATAGCGTTTTCCATTGAAATCGACTAAAAGAGTGTGTGTGTGTGTGTGTGTGTGTGTGTGTGTGTGTGTGTGTGTGTGTGTGTGTGTGTGTGTGTGTGTGTGTGTGTGTGTGTGTGTGTGTTGTGTGTGTTTGTAAGTGCGCGCGCCATCTGTCGAGTTTTATCTTTTTTTTTCTTTTTTAAGTGTTTCTAGTCATGACCCATTGCTTTAGCTTTTTCTAGAATCTTTGTCTTATAAAAATTCATAGTTTTTAATGATGAATAATCACATTGGAACTCTGAAAAATAGCCAAAACAAGTCAATAAATAGATTAAGGAAAAAAAATCAATTAAATTTTATAAATCATCATTGTAAGCACGAAAGATGTTTGAAGCAGAAGATTGAAAAAATTCTCAATTTCAAAAGTTTTTTCCACAAAACTCAAATATTCTTTTTATATGACAACCTTTTATATTCATTCACTGCTCCTTCAACAAGCCTTTCAACACGTGACTCTCCTAAATTTTTTGACTGCTTATACAAAAAAGTCTTTGTTTATAAAATTATCAAATCAATCCTATATTATATGAATTTAAAATTTTTAAACGATTTCTATAATGAGGTCCAACTTTTGTCTTCACAGAACGTTTAGTTATAGATCGTTCCCAGAATGATTGATTTCATGACAGTCATTCGGTCATTGATGAATCAGGCTTTCCTCGGTTGAAGATCTCATCAGATTCAACTTTATATTTATCAAATTATTGCGATATTTTTTATCATCATGATATTTATTCAATCGCTTTTTTGGTCTGGCTTCAAATTTTTATACTCAATTTGCTAATTTTTTTATTAAAAATTGACAAAACACAAGTATTTTTATGAAGCACAAGATCCTTCATGCGCATCTTACAGTATCAAGTAGGCTAACGTTTTATGATAAGACTATACTTATTGAAAATTAATAATAATAATAATATTAATAATTTACGAGGTTTATTATAGTGATGTTTAACCCAGAGAGTTTCAAGATCACTTGATATTTGTAAAATATTCTATTATAATAATAGGTTATAACATCTTAATATTTTTTAAAAAACTAGTTTTCAGCTTCTTTCCAAAGTTCTTGTTCACCTTTCTCAAAGAAAAAAACCATATAGCTTCAGTTTTGCATCTATTGATTGAGTTTAAGACTATTGGATTCTATCCAGACTGCCATCTCATCGACACAGTCAGACAATCTGTTATGCAATTGCTCAGTTTCACCAGGGACACAGCTAGAATACAATTGTGTGTTATCTGCATAATGGTGAAAACTCAAGTTATGTCTTTGTGCAATTGTTTCTAGATCACTAGATTACAGATTAAATAAGAGCGGGCCGATTACAGAACCTTGTGGCACACCAGTGTGGAGATGAAATAAATTAGCCCTAACACTATTATTAGTAATATAATAACACCTATTATTTAAATAGCTCTTATACCATTCTAAGACTAAACCCTTAAAACTGAATTTTGAATATAGCTTATTTATTAAAATATTATGATTAACTAAATCGAAGGCAGAGGAAAGATCCAACAATATCAAAAGACTAAACCTACCTTCATCAGCTGCTTTTAAAATATCCATATGAAATTATAGCTTTTACTTTGAATAAATGTATGAATCTTCAAATGATGTTTTCAAAGTTTAATTATTATCAAGTAAAGTTTAAAATTGTTTAATAAATTTCATTCCTTTTCAAAAAAATAAATACCTCAACTTTTTGAAAACAGTATTTAACTTTCGATAAGTTGAGGCTATTCTATAACATCATTATTATCGGTATCGGTGCTTTTTATATAATTAATATAAACATTTTTCATTCTCATTATAGGGTTTTTCAATTCAATTCAAAATCTTTGTAATTGCCTACCAAATCTTTGCAATTGCCTACCAAATCTTTGCAATTGACTTTCAAATCATTGCATTTGCTTACAAAATTTTTGCAATTGATTACCAAATTTCAAAAAAAAATTAATTAAAAACAAATTAAGTTTGGTTATTCAAAAAATAAACTAAATTTCGTAAAATTTTATTTTTCAAGTTCAAAATAAATTTTTTAAATTGAAATAAAAAAACCGAAAAAAAGTTTTTTTTGAGGTATCCCTTCCAATATCCCTTCAAGCTTCTCCCCCGATCACACTAACACCACAAACTTTGGTGAGAAAGGGAACGCATAATAATTTAACACATGGCAACCCCATCAACACACTTTTTGAGAAAGCTGTGCGTAGAACAAGACTAATTGAATAAACACGTTTTTGAAAGGCAAATTTTGAAATTTCCCAAGATATCTATCAACTGTGTGTCCCTGCGTCGGTACACGCCACCGCATTGTTATTTTAACAACCTTTTTTTCTTATTATTTTTTATTTTAAATTATTTTTATAATTATGGAAAATCAGCAATTATTTTATTTCATTATTTATAGTAACGTTTAATGCTAAAGTTATCATATATATTTCAATGTGTTCTTTTCTTTAATATTTGATGATTTGCTGATATCGAAAATCTTTGTACTGAACTTACGAGAATCTTTTGGCTGTAATTAACTATAAGAGTTATCTTTGCTTCTTGCTTTTTCATCGATAAAGCTCAAAAAGCATCACTATTTATATTATAATAGTTTTATTAACTTCTATCCTTTTCAACCAATTTGGTGATAAAGTGTATTCACACGTGATGCAGATGATTGTATGTAAGATAAACTTTTCATGAAGTGCTTATACTACTAGGAGACTTGATTTAATCAAATTGAATGAAAAAGTTGAACTTATGTATTCGATAAATGAAAATTTGAAGTATTACTTTGAAAGTTTGATTATAAAAACATTTACAAAAATTATGGGTGGTTTTAAGATCAATTTGATTTAAATAAAAAGAAACAATAAATATGAACAATCGATTTTAAAATTATCAAAACTCATTATTTGACAGTTTAAAGCCGAAGATCTATTGGGAAATATAAAAATATTCATTTAAGCAATTATTAAAGCATGAATCATTAACTTTTTGTGAATAAAAAAATTGTCTGTATTTTCAAAGTGTCAAATTTTCATGACGAATCGATTTTTTTGGTGATAAAGGTTTTTATGGTTTTGGGATGTGTTTAACTGGGTAGAAAAACAATCGATTTGAGTAGAATCATGGTTGGATACATAATGAAGTCTTTGGTATTTTTTATATGGGTGATGATTCAAATGAGAATCTTTGTGGTGAATGGAACAATGATTGTATTGGGGCTGTATCTTATGTAAGTGGTTTATAAATTGTTGGAGTTGTGAATAAACTACACAGGCTTTCAATCTAGCATTTTGCGGTATGTTTTCAATATTGCTTGAGTGTAGCTGTTTTGGCTTGTATCTCTCATTCGTCGTTAATGTTCTGAAGCTGTTGCTCATTTGATCTTTTTCATTATTCTCATTTGTTTCAATGGCTTTTGAGAAGCTTCGGTCTAACCTCAAACATTTGCCTAGATTTTTATACACTTTTACTGCCTTTTTCTTCATTAATTTCGACTTTTTAGCATCATTCATAACAACCTTTTCACTATTTCTTTGCAAACCACCACTTTCCCAGCGTTTATGATGGCCAGTAGGCTGGTTTATGTTAATTCTATACAAGTTTGCAATATGTTTTTGAAATTTCAGAATTTGGTTATAGGCTTCAATTCTTTGCTGCCAACCCAGTGTTGCTAAGTTTTCATAACTATTCAGTTCCACAGGGGTTTCAACAGGTCTACCATTTTTTTCGGAACCTAATGAATTACGCGTTGTTTTATCAATGTGGCTTGCACTACCATAATGCTTATTACTATTATAAAGTTGTGGTTTATTGGCTGCCATGGTATTTGGTAGTGAAGATTTCCGTGGTGTTCCTGCAAAAGATGAAGCCTCTAAAGATTGCTTTGAGGAGGACGAAGATGTAGATGATAATGGTGCTGAAAGACTGTTCGATAAACCTTTCTGGTTGTTATATACATTACTTTGGTTTGTATTTTGTTGGCTTGAATGTCTTTGGTGTGAAAAAATTCCTTTTGTATGATCATTGTATGAATCTTGTGTTGCTTTCAATGGTGTAACAACAACTGTCGATGAAATTTCATCGTTAAATCTTCGTGAACTGCTCAAAGTTGTTGAGTCTTTGTAAAATGTAGCAAAGAAAGCTTGCTGGTCGATGATAGATTGACTTTTCATCTCATTTCCTTCACTATACAATTTTCTAATTTCTTCAATTACAAACCGATTTATTTTAAACTGGTTGTCATCGTACGAATCATCATCATCACCACCTTCCTTATCATTCCCTTTCATCTCGAGCATTGTGCTGTGTAATGGAAACTCAAACGTGCTGTTGAAGATGACATTATGGTCTGATGATGATATAGGAGATGCTGAGAACCTTTCGAGGTTGAGTATTGATGATGATGAAGAAGAAGATGAGGATAAGCTCGACTTTATAGGAGAAAGATCAAAAATCAAATCAGCAGCATTGGATTTTGAGTTAGGATTTACTATGTTTGTTTTATCTTTTAAAACATTAGCGCAGTTGGTTTCATTAACATTTATGTGTGGATTATGTTTAAAACGTTCATCATTTTCCTCATCATGACTTTTGTTTTCCAAAGTGTCTTTACCAGAAATTAACTTCATTTTTTCCTCAATTTATCGTTAGTTTATTTGATCATAGTCTTCAAAACAATTATTTTTTTATATACTTATTATTATTCTCAAACTATTCTTATTATGATTAAAGCTTGTTTTCCAAGATTTCTTCCGAATACAATCTTTCACAAATCGAAACAAACAAAAGCTTATACACGGTACCAATACCTCTTCAGACTTATAATTCACGCCTGCTGCATGCTATTAAGTGTTTGTTAAGATGGAAATCTTGAACAGATAGTCTGTGATAGATATAAAATCTCGTATTGTGTATGTTATGCTGTACTGTATTATATAATGTCCCTATGATGTTGTTGTCACGGTGATGTTAAGTGGAATATTAGGATGCCATCTGCGTGGGGATTGTGTTGGTTGATGAAGTTAGAATAATAAAAATATACGATGAGTAATAGTGACAATAGAAACATAATAATAACTTGAAGTATAAGAAAATTTTTAAAAAATATTAATAAAAATTAAAAGCCTTATTTAAAAATAATAAAATTTTGAAAATAATAAGTCAAATCAATAAATTTGGCATCGTGTAACATTCATTTTAACTTTTAAAAACAATTTACATCAAACATTTAAACTACGTCCGAGCGAACTATGAACAGCGGGCACACTTGCGTTGCAATGGTGTGTGGTGTTATATGGGGGTTTTATAATGGGTGATGTAGTACCACTTATAAAATATTACCGCTGTGTAAAAGGTAGTAAAATTTTGAATATTCACTATGAAACCAGTATAGTAAAATAAAAAATAAGATAATACAATACAATATGAGATAATACAATCAGTGATAGTCCTAAAATACAATAAAATGAAAAAAAAGCGTTATCTTATTTTTAGGTTAAAGTGAAATTAAATATGAGGTTTGTAGAAGAAACATCAGTTAAGAGGAGTTTTTAATACATTTATTGAGAACCAAAATATACTTTTCGATAAGTTTACCTTTATCATAAAACGTTAGCGAATACATACGATGTCTCTGAAAAGGTTCGTATGAATATATATAGAATATTAAAACCCATGCGTATTTCCATGTCATATGCGTGTTGAAGTTTAAAGTTTTTTTGAAGTTGTAATTAATATTGTTACATGGAGTTATGTAAATAATAGATGCGTAAGGTGGCGTTCAGGTGTGTTGCATTTTATTGAAGAAAGTTGTTTAAATGTTACGTAATGTTACACACAAAAATCATTTTTTGTCTATATGATTACCTTAGACCGACTTCAAAAATTATAACAAAATACCTGGATCATTTTAATTTTTAAAAAGGCTCACAAAAAATTCTCTTCATTGATGTTTTTCCTTACAAAAGTTCACACGAAAATTTGAAAAAGTATTAATTAGAATAGCTTTACATTTTTTTGTTTTAAAAATTATCAAGTCTTTATAAAAATTCATGTCTTAATAGGGATGTAGATTCAAAATAAAATAACACCCATCAGGTATCAAAAAGATTCTGTCAAGTCAATTTTATTGTTGATAGGAATGAATGAATTTATGAAGAATTTAATAGTAAAACAATTTCAAAAAAATCTCAAAAGTTTAATTATTGTCGGATGTATATGTACGTTCGTTCATTTATACGGAACTGTATCAAAGTGGTAGACAGCTTTTTTAAATGACCGATGACAACATGTACATAACAGTCAAACGATTTTGACTTTATATTCATTAATACTTTGGCATGAATGTATTTTGGCAACTATATTAAATTTATAATTATTTTGAAAAAAAACTCATTCAAGTTAAAAAAATTAATTTCTGTAAAATTTAAAATTAACAAATAATAATTATAAACCGGCAATGCATCAAACTAAAACCCACCAAAAAAACAATGGTTACCTAAATTCAAGAATTCCAGCAGAGAAGCTTTTTATTCAACAAAAACTCTAACCAAAAAATCCTCAACACAGCATGAATCAGTTCTATAACGAAAATCCAACAACTCTGTACACATCGCTGTATATATACTGCGGTAACATTTCATCTAAGTATAACAAGCCTATATATATACGTATATATATATATTCACTTAGTGTATGTCTAAGTAATATTAGCAATCGGAAGAAAGTGAATACATATGACACGTAATTATATTTTTCAAAGATTATACCAATATAATCAATAGTAATTAATGGTTGAATTATTCAAAAAATAATCATAATTTTACGAAATATTAATTGAAATATATATAAATATTAATTAAGTAACTTCAAATATTTTTTCTTGAGTCTTATGATAGAGCTAAACCTATCTGAAATTATAGTTTAATTTGTTGAACAAGTGTGTTTAATGGAATCAATGCTTGAAGTTATTTTGCAATATTTAAGCTTCAAATAAAAAGCATACGGTGCTTTGTAAATTTATCAACTTAAAGCAAAACCAAGTTTTCCAAATTACTTATGAAAACATAATAAATTCATTTTTGAAAACAAAGACCAATAATATAAACACTAAAAAATAACAACAAATTATGACAATCTTCACATAAGCACGAGGTTTTATACTCAGCCAAAATCAATAGACTTCAAATGTTATAAGCCTATTGAAACTGAACGCCACTGACGTTTTCATATTATACACCTTACTTGGTAGCATCGTAAAATAGGGTGTATTGGAAATGAGATAGGTTAAAACAATTTTTTTTGATGCAAAAAAATCTATGTTTGGTACAAAACAGCCTATATTGAAAACAAAGAGCCTCATATATACAAAAAAAGCCTTTAAATCCAATTACCCTTGTTATTTCATAAAATGTTTACTAGGTGTATAACAATTAGAAATATATCAAATACGAAATAATGTTATATTAACTACAGCAATGGTTATAGAGGGGGTGTTTGATAAGTCATTGACGTTATGAGGGTAGGTGATGAAATAATACTGTGCTCTCGTGTCACATCTATCCATTGTTGTTGCGATTTATATTTGTTTCTATTCAATAACTCTTATTGTCTGTGTTTCATGGTTTTTTATTCAAAAATGGCTGTTTGTGACATTATATTTTTTGATATTTAGTTATAGTTTCTCTTAGCGCTGTTGTTTTTATTTTATGTTGGAAATGATTGAGTTTAAATAAAATTTTAAATAAAATTACCAAATATGTTTTAATTAATATTTTATCATCGGTTATAATTTTGTATATGAATCGACGAAAAAATATTAGTTAAAACATATTTGGTAATTTTATTTAAATTCGATCATTTACAACCTAAAATAAAAACAATAAAAATAACAGA